>CAUHTR010000534.1:0-123052 GCA_959609185.1 Schmidtea polychroa | reverse complement strand
NACCATCTGATGTGTATGCGGTTGAATCTTGTGTTGGGCTAGAACTGATTTCTAGACCCAAAGTTAGGAATGGGACGAAATGTGTCAGTACACAACACGCATACCCAGCATTAAGTTTACTTAAATAAAAATATATAAAACACCGAGTAAACAATGATAATAGAGAGATAATATACCCAAAAATAAAACAACTGAATTAAAAATAAAATAAAACACGAGCAAGAAGTATTACACGAAAACTTACTCAAATATAACCGAAAGACATAAAACAACAAAAAACAAATTCAAATAAAGGCGATTAGAAAAAATTAAAAAAGAAAATTAAAGAAAATCTTCATAAAATCTTACGTAAAGAAAATTATATCGATATTTTGAATAAAAGTCCAGAACAATTCATAAAAATGGCGAAATCCATCATGACCGCCAAACGACCCAATAAAATTTATAAAAAATAAATATTTTAGTTTAAAAAAAAAAAGTTTGGAAAAGAAATCATAAAAAACAATTTAAAAATAAGAAATAGATTAAATTTAGCATGGAATGTTCTGGAAAAGCTGAAATCCATCATGGAGCAAATTTAATAAAAAATAATTCAAAAACAAAAATTCCTACTGAAAAATCGCCATCGAAATCGATAAAAATTAAAAATCGAATGTTCGAGAATTAAAATAATCCGAATTTGTTTTACTGCATCAATGCACGCATGTATACTTACACGTCAAACAGAGGCTATATAAACTAACACATTTCATCACTTTTCAAGGAAAAAAAATGCAAATGAATATTTTTACTCTTATGCCAAATTTTTGGTTTTGATTTTTCTGAGATTGTAGGTAAGGACGATTTCATTGTGAATTATAAGTTATTATTATTGAAACCTTGTTTTCATTATTTCTTTTTAACTATAGAAATGTAGGTTTGAGTGAGATCGTCGGTTATCATTGATTTTGAAGCGAGATCCCAGCCAACCCTGCACTTATGCACTTTATCATCGATGAGTACACAGCCCACAATGATTGCAGGCCACTGCCTGGCACGCACTTATCAATACTATTGGTTTCTTTTTGTTCGGTCATCGGAGGTCGCACCACTCCATGGTTCTGCCATGGAGTTGAGTCGATAAAATCCCTCCGTTATGACTCTAACTAGTTATTATAGGTCGACAGTAGAATGTTGACTCCATACAACATTAAGGCTTGCCGTAGCGGACACAGTGTGCCCGTGTAAACAAGCACTCTTCCCGACTTTCAATACATGAATAACTTACATAGTTAAAATCTACATCAAAAATCATCACAATACAATACACTAAGGTTAATAAACAGAGTAGATCTCAGACCTAAATTAATCACAACTCTACAAATCACAATTAATGTAGACGGTTAAATATCATCAAGAACCAACTCTACCTATACGTTTGTCGAATCTAGATTTATAAATGTCTTAAATAAATTTTCTAGTAATAGTGTAAAGTAAAGATTTTTTAAAAATGATTGATTTAGTAGTGATAGTATTCCTAAAGGTGTTCGACATGCGTATCAGCAAGACTTGGATTTTAAATTGAATAGACTCTAAACTAACCGTAAAAATACAAATCGCAAACCCATAAAAGTATAAATTATCCTCTCAATTTCATAAAAATGTCAATTATACTTATAGATTTAATTTCTTCAAAATATAAATTATGATTAGTTATAAAGGTATAAATTTTAAATTTAATTTCTTGAAATTATAAATTACAAATTTATATTGACGATAAAAATTATAAATTATAACTCTAAGTTAATTATAAAAGTATAAATTATGATCTTAACTTCATAAAAATATAAATTATAAAATTATATTAGCTTTAGAAATATAAACAATAAATTGAACTTCACCAAATAAAAATTATAAACTTAAAAGTATAAATTATAAAATTATATGGGCTCTAAAATATAAACTATAAATTTAACTTCATAAAAATATAAATTATAAAATTATATTAGCTTTAAAATATAAACTATAAATTTAACTTAACTTAGATTGCCTTTAACATCATAGTTGAAAATTTTTCATCAAAGACCCCCCATAAACCATATAGTCATCAACTACCACCTAAATATACTAAATTAGCTTATCTTAATATATATTTAACTTATATTATATTTTAAAATATAAATTGAAATTTTCATAAATGACCCCCCTTCAAATCATGTAGCCATTAACTATTCCTTAGGTATACTGAATTGTATCATCTTCGTATAGAGTCAAATTGTATTTCAAACCAAAAAAAAAAATAATAATAATTCCATAAATTTTCGTAAATGATCCCCCCCATATGTAGTAATCTTATAAAAATATAAATTTACATTTATTATTATTATTATTATCGTTATTATTATTATTATTATATTATTATTATTATTATTATTATTATTATTATTATTATTATTATTATTATTATTATTATTGTTATTATTATTATTATTATTATTATTATTATTATTATTATTATTATTATTATTATTATTATTATTATTAGCATTGTTACCAGTAACATTATCACTCTTACTATTATTATTACTATTATCATTATTATTATTATTATTATTATTATTATTATTATATTATTAAAATAATTATCTTTATTTCATAAAAATAAAATTATAAAACAAATTATTGATTTTGGGATTCCCCTATCTCTAAATTTAGTTTCAATGGCCCTATCTTCCAATAAAATTACGGAAAATCACTAAAATCTATTTTTAGTAACACCCCCCCCCGGAAAACGACATCAATATTATTAATTTAAATTATATCCATATATAGGTATGTGTGTATATGTATATATATGTATATATATATATATATGTGTGTGTATGTATATATATAGGTGTGGATGGGTGTATGTATATATAGATTTATAAAATAACCTTAAAAAATATGACCACCCTTCCCCATAAAGACCCCAGGTTGTATAATAACAGGAATTAAGGTTAATTCTAGTCGTCCTATAATCCTAAAAATTTTTTTTTGATTTTGCATGTATTATTATTCTCATTATTACCCTTAGTGTTATTATTATTACTACGATTATTATTATCATCATTATTATTATTATTACTATTATTATTATTACAGCTATCAATGTTATTATTATTATTATTATACATAGAATAAGAAAGCATAAGAATGAATGAATAAAAAGAAAAAATAACTAAACAAAATAGGAACTTTTATTGTGTAAATTGTTCGTTTTGAGAGCCGATAGAATTCCAATAATGAATGGAAATTCACCTTTTCCTGAAAAGTTTACTAAGTAATTTATACCCGTGTGCTCCGACTAGTATTTCTATTTTGGGTTTGAAATCGATTTCCGTTGTAAACTTTCCGTTCGAATATTTAAAAATAAGCCTCTCCACAATCTACTAAAATAGCCACAGCGAGTGAACAGAACCTAAAAAAGGGAACAATTCCTGCTAACTTGTACCTGAAAAATTAGTGAAAATAGATGTAACAATATAAATTACCAAACTGAATGAGGATAAGTGTGGATTGTGCCACTGCTGACTGCCGCAACTGAGGAAGAAGCAAGCATTTCGAAAACAAAGTTCGATGCTAGTGCTTCTTTCTCAGCGAGGTCGCATACAGTGGCAATTGCATACATAATTACTTGAAAATTTAATTCCTGAATAAATATAAAAATTTAAATTCACCGCTTTGAGGTGATAAGTAAATGACTATCACGTCATCATTTAAAACAAATATTGAATAATATAACTTAATTTATTAATTTAAGTTAAAGATTTATTACTTTAATTTATTATAAAATTTTAATTTTGCACTAACTTAATTTATTAATTTGGGTTAAAGATTTATTACTTTAATTTATTATAAAATTTTAATTTTTCCGATGGAACATTAGTTTTAGGCTAAATTAATATAAGATTAAAATTTAGACTAGTTGCAAATTTTCGTGGAATGGTGTGATAAGGCGGTCTAGGTAGCTTGTCGGGATAGGTTGACAGAGTGGACCAGACGCGATGAGCATTTAAACCATAATTAAGTAGGGCAATAGACAACTTTAGGTAACGAATCTCATTTAGATGTCAGACGCAAGGAGATCCAACGAAGACGGAAAAGTTGACCCATCTTCAGGGAAGGTAGGACAGATTGACCCATGAATAATGATGATTTATACGAATGGTGGGGTGGGCTGACACCGTTGAAGAATACAAGACACGTTAACAGGTTATCGGGAGCACTATCCGACGACAGGGACCATGTAAAGCGGACATAAACCTTCTAACGGTAGTCCGTGAACCCAAAGGAGTGTTCGACAATTACAGTGCAAGTAGTGCGCTCACTTTTTGCGAGCACTCACCCTCTTGATACAGTACCAACGTTGATCGCTCAACGGGTATCAAGCGGTAAACAATGTTGTACCTTGGGTTACGCTGGTAACAGCACTAAAGAGCAAAATATTTGATCATCAGTAACCCACCATAATTTTCCTTTAAATTGTTCCTTTAAACTCTTCCTTTGATTCTCCTTTTTCAACTCTCTAAATTTAATTCATTTTAACTCTCGTTGTCTCGATTTGTCTCTAACTTTCGTCTCTAATTTTGTTCTGATTTCTCGGTCAACTGTTCCGCTTTATATAATCCGTTTCATATGTGGCACAACCACAAATATTATTTTCCATTTTTCTTTTAAGCCTTATCTCTGACAGATATCAAGATGTGCCCTGTTTTTCCATTTTCATGTTGTGCCGACTTTTGCTATCTTTGACAGGCTGTTAAATTACGGTTTTCCCCATATTTTTGTTTTTCTGCAATCCGAAATTCCTCCTTCGTTTGTAATTTTTAATTAACAATGACTTTGTTTTTATTTGTTTGATTTATCTTTCTCCTTTTTAATTTCTATTTACTTCTGTTTTCTTCTCTGATTTCCCATATATCGTCCCGTTTGTCATGGCGATCTTCCGCAGGTAATTTACTTATTTATTATGCTATTTATCATTTAGATATTCTCAACAACCTGATGACCCAGATAGACCCAAATGACCCAGATCAATCAAACAATCAGGTATTAATAAAGGTACCCAGCCATAAGGGCTCGGGACAAAACGTCCCTGTCAATAGGGCTCCGACATTACGGCCCTGTCAAAAGGGCCCCGACATAAAGGACCTCTGACCAAAGAGCCCTTGGTAAAACGGCCCCCGACATAAGGGCCTCTGATATAAGGGCCTTTGGCAAGAACGACCCCTGTCAAAAGGTCCCCCACCAATATGACTGCATAGATAGAAATATTTGTATGTAGAAAAGAAAGATATTGTATGTAGGCTGACTTCAAAACTACGTCATCAGTGACTTTTTAAAAATCAACTGGTAAATGCCAAAAGAATGCCTACCAATCTTTGGCTACAAACGATTTGGACTTTTTAATATACGTTCTATACTTTTGTTATTACACATGCATATATTAACATGGAATGATTTTGGCGGGAAGTAGTTGGAATTTCATATGGACCAGGAGAGGCCGGAATAGAAAATTTGGCCCGAATTCGATCAATCTTGTCAGTGAAGAATTCACAGAATGCGTTAGCAAGAGTGGATGTATCAGGCTGGTCAGGAAGAGAATATGTGGCGGTGCGGTGTAAAATAGAATTTAGAGTTTTCCAGAGCGATTGGGGATAAGTGTATAGCTATTGATAGAGTGTGAAACTTCCGGAAACAGTACGTTTTTGTTTAATCAGTGTTTATGTGGTTCTATTGGCGGGGCCCTTTTGGCGGGACCGTTTTATTCTGGGCCCTTTTGACAGGTCAACATTTATAAACATTAATTATAGGGGTTAACATAATACAATAAAATGGATAGGGAAATCAATTATTATAATTCAATTTCATTATAATAATCTATAAATAAAAATGCATAAATAATAATAAATATATTCATATAAAGTGTTTATTTCTTGGTAGCAGCATTAATTAAATTTTAAACTATTAAATGATAATTTAAGCCTTTGCTGCAAAGTATATATTTGATAAAATGAAAAAATTTTCAACTATAAAGAAAGTTTGTTTGAACTTATTAAATTATTAGATATATACTTAAATATATACTATAGTGCTTCTGACTTTCACATTAATAAAAATATCAACTTAATAATTAAACTTAAAATATATTATTAAATAAATTAAATTAAAATGATTGTTTAAATATTCTTATTATTCAAAAAAATTATAAACAATTCGTGCATCTCTCGACATCTTATTCGTTAACTCTCATCAAAATCAATATAAAAAATATGCCAAACATTCGAGAAGCTGAAACCTTTGTTTTCCTATCTGAGATCCCTCTTGTGATGAACTTGATCATCAATACATTATATTCAATCAAAGAAATTTTCCTTAGAATACTAATCCACAATTCTAGTGATTCTCGTGATAAAGCTCGTTACGAGAGCCGGACTGATCCATCCGTCTTCGATTGCCAAAAGAACTTAATGATCAAAGTTATTCCATAATCATAGTGATATTGGTTGCCCTGCATGTTTTCACCTTGGTGTTAAAAAATATTTTTTTACATATTTCAAAATTATTACTAGATGATACTTAACCAGTTTTATTTATTCTAAAGTATATAATATTTTCCTTAACAGACGACCACCAAGGATCCACTGGAAAGAGAAGTGCCGATAACAAATTAATTGAGAGTCTACGACTATATTTGCCGCTTATTTATAATTTTTTATTAAGGAAAAATATTTCAAATCTTTAACTTCAATTGCAACTTCTCTCTTTTCATGAATATTAACATTTAATAAAATATTAATTTTAATTCAGAACTAATTTTATCAATAATATTTAAATTAAACTCAATATTTATGAAAAAGTAATATATTTATGGCCGGATCATGTAGCTTAAGATCGCGAAGTCGTTCAAGATCACCAAAATCAAAAGAACAAAGAAAATCGAATACATCAGCAGCTAATAAAAAACGAGGAAGACCAAGAATTCGACCAAAAAAATCTCCAAGTCAAATAAAGAAAAGAGGCCGCCCTAGAAGAGGTGATTTGACTCTCCAAAGATCGTCGATTCAAAAAGATTTACAAGACAAAACGAACCTTACTTTACCTCCAAGTTTTAAAAGATTAAAACGAAGTTCGATAGGTGGAAGTGATAATGAAGATGAAGAAAATTATGACCCAAACCAGATCGAAGAAACCACAAGAGTTTTACGAAATCAGGAAGAAGTGAATGCAGACAGAGCTATGCATAGACGATCAGATCCTATGAATCCTCAAAAAATAATATATACTGATCAACAATTGCCAATTTATAATGCCAATAGACCACCGATCCAATCTAGAAAATTTCCAACAAAACAACAATACAATGACGCTTCTTTTGACGTTGCTAGATTATTAGTGTTAACTCCATACGACAGTTCTCAGGCGACATTTGCTTCCCAAGAAATAATACGACTATCTATTCAAAGGAAATTATTGAAGAAGCTCATTGAAATTTCTTGGTCTTTAATTCAAGGTATGCAATTACCATATAACCTTTTCAGTTATATTTATCCAAAACTTGGTGGTACTATTGCTATTGATGAAGAATTCATTTCCTTTAAACAAATCGATGATTATGGGGTCCAGGATGAACAATGTCAACAAGAAATTCCAAATGAACCAACGGTTTATTATGGATCTGGATATACTGGAGAAATTTATGTACAATATAAAGATGGCTCTTATTATCCTGTTGACGATGAAACAGCAAATCCTATAATGGTTCAAGAAGAAGAACCAGATGTATGTTTGGACCCACTTAATGAAGAAGATTATGAAAATTATATATTTCAGAGTATTGAAGGGTTCTTAATTTAATAAAAGTGTTTTACAAACTTTATATTTCCTTTAATGACATTATGTTATTTTGTATTTAAAATCTGAGAAATTACTTCTATAAATTTCATTAAAAATATATTTAAATGAAATGTTTCTTTTTTATTAATGTTAATTGAATCATGATTTAATTAATTAAATTTGTTTAGGATAATTCAAAACATTATCAATGTCAAAGATCGAAAGATTTGCTTTGAGCCTTCTAATCTTCAGTTGGGATTCACTGACCTGAGCGTTCGCGGCCTTTAAGCTAGCTTTGAGTTTGTCCACTGTGCGTTCTACTGAAAGTAAAGGGATATTCAATAAAAATAACGTACACATCAACATCAATCGTCTATAATTTTTCATAATTTATAATTAATCAGGTTACTGCCTTACTGAAAAAGTCTCAATCCAATGTTTTAACCCAAAAAATCTATGACAGATTATTACCCTAAGGTGCCTTGAAACACTTTTAATTTTGGCATGCTTGTCCGGCTATGCAACCTCGACGTTGCGCGCGCTCTCGACTTACCAGACTTGCTTCACCCATCCCGCTATGTCGGTTGGATCCTAGATTCCACCACTCGTTTGTTTGGATGGTCCACCGTCAATGTTTCTGTCTGTCATCAATTGATTTTGCCGAATCACGTAGTTATCTAACCTGATTTCTTTGAGCCTCTACTTATTGCACTCTTCACTTGAACGCTTGAATTTCCGCATGATTTTGAGTTGATTGGTTTTGTAATTGTTCGATCAATTGGTTTTGTTATCTTATGACAATGGTTAAAACCAGTTGGGCTTCATTGTTCCACACTGGTTCCTGAGTTTCACAGCTTGCACTCACCACACATCTATTAAAAGCATAGACGCCTCACGGTTTTTCTGAAATATCTCTATTCATTTTCCCGGTAAAATTAAAATAATCAGTGAAATGAAATTCTCAAAATGAATGGATGGGGTATTTACGTGAAAAACATTATTTACGTTGATAAATGAGTTCTCTGCCAAAAATGATTCCCAAACTTCCGGGTGGCTAAGGTTTTTTACTACGTATTTTGGCGTCTACGTTGATATCAGGGACTGACTCCAACTCACTATATGCTATGTGGACTTCTACACTGAACGTATACTTAATTTTATTCTATTTTATATTTATTATTTTATCATTTAAAGCATTTTTAGAAAAAAATTAAAATTTTAAATGTTTTCTTTTTAGAGATATGGTAATTTCAAATGCTGCCCACATCAATTCAGCCGATGATGGGAAGCGTTAGGATCAAGTCATGTACTTACCTTCTTTGCTTCTTCATCAGCTAGGATTGCTTGGGTGGCGCGTTCTTCATCTACAGTGGAATTGTACTAATGACTGATTTTATTTATTCTATAATTTTAAATGTTTTAGGATTCATTAGGGTCGGTCCGGCTTTTACTGGACATTGTCAACCTGCGACAATGCAATTACTCGACAAGTTTGCTAAATTATATGTTCTTTTTTATATATAACCTACAAGTTTAATCGTATTATTTGTTTCAGAGGATTCTGGTTAGTAGCTACGTTTTTTTGAAAATAATATTTCTTCTTTTGGAAACTGGCTTAATTTAGGAGGTATTTCATTTATTATAGTGTGATTCGGCTAAATAAAATGTTTGCTATTTTTTTCTTTTATATTAATTAATTTATGATTTATTGGTAATAAATTTATTTGATTCTAAAAACTTACAAATAAATTGACTTTTATGGACTATGTCATTATCTAACTCAGTAATTGCCGGGGTTTATTGTCTTACGAGTATTCGTTTGAACATTTTAAATACAGTATTGTTCAATCTATCACATAAGGTAAGGTTGCGCTATGTGGGAAAGGTTGAGGGTATGTCGGCTCAAGCGAATGGTTATCGTGATATTATTTTTATTAGAACAGGAATTTCCCTATAGTTGTTGATAAAGGTGGTTGTGATTGGCCGATATGTATGAGGTGGTGTGTGGTGGACTTACTAGAACCTGATTTTAACTGATGTCAATATATTGATGAGACAAAAGGGAGGGGGGTCGATGCTAAAAAGTAGAATTTATATTTCACAGCGACATCATTGCAGGGATGTGTGTCGATGTTGCGAAAATTAGCGTAGATCGATAAGACTATTATTATAGTAAATTCGAATTAATCTAAATTTCTAATAATAGTGGTGGGTTACAGGTGGTCGAATAATTGTTATTTAGTGCTGTTACCAGCGTAACCCAGAATACAACGTTATTTTCCGCTTGGTACCCGTTGAGTAATCAACGTTGGTACTGTACCAAGGAGTTGAGTGCTCGCAAAAAGTGGGCGCACTAAGAGCACTATAATTGTCGAGCACTCTATGGGTTCACGGTCGGCCGTTAGAAGGCATGTGTCCGATTTCCTTCGGTCCCTTATCGAAATTGCTCTACCAAACACTCTTATGTCAACCACATTGTTCTCAACAATCACAAGTGGTGGGTTACTGATGATTAAAAATTTTGCTCTTTAGTGCTGTTACCAGCGTAACCCAAGATACAACGTTGTTTACCGCTTGATACCCGTTGAACGATCAACGTTGGTACTGTATCAAGAGGGTGAGTGCTCGCAAAAAGTGAGCGCACTACTTGCACTGTAATTGTCGAGCACTCTAATGGGTTCACGGACTATCGTTAGAAGATATATGTCCGATTTACGCAGGTCCCTCATTATAATCACCCTCTAAACTATGCCTATACAAACTTTCTATCCTCAAACGATCACAAGTCATCCGGAATCATACATTAGTCTATTAAAACCTGTTCATACAATACCACATCTAAGATGTTTGAATATAAATTAAGTGAAACATAACCATAGTTTATTAAACAACCAATATCACTATGATTATGGAATAACTTTGATCATTAAGTTCTTTTGGCAGTCGAAGACGGATGGATCAGTCCGGCTCTCGTAACGAGCTTTATCACGAGAATCACTAGAATTGTGGATTAGTATTCTAAGGAAAATTTCTTTGATTGAATATAATGTATTGATGATCAAGTTCATCACAAGAGGGATCTCAGATAGGAAAACAAAGGTTTCAGCTTCTCGAATGTTTGCCATATTTTTTATATTGATTTTGATGAGAGTTAACGAATAAGATGTCGAGAGATGCACGAATTGTTTATAATTTTTTTGAATAATAAGAATATTTAAACAATCATTTTAATTTAATTTATTTAATAATCAGGTGGGATATAATACTCATTAAATAAAGGATTTGATGACAGGAAAACTGTCGAAATTAATCGTGAAAAAAATGTTTGATTGGCGTTATCTTATAATTAAATCATTGCCATGTATGTTTAATTATTTATTTAAAAATCATGTTTCTGCTGTTCCAGTATTCAAAAGATTATTGAAGACTTTTAATGCACTTAGAAGAAAAGAACTAGACATTTGTTTTCTTGAGACTTGTCTAGAAGAAAAGATGATTCCTTCGTTCATTTTTAAAATGAAACTTAGTGATTGTCTCTCAAGTAAAGATGTGCAAATAATACATAAAAGAACGTTAAGAAGAATGTTGGAATCAGAGAAGATAAGGAGAACATCTTTGGATAAAAAACTATTAAATATTGGATGTACTTTAAATCAAATAACCAATGAGTTTTGTTTGCAGGTATGTGTTGAATGGTGTATTAAGAATTCAATTTCTCAGTTAAAATCAAAGGAGAATGCTCATATCAATAAATTAAAAAATTTGAGAAAATTATTTGGGATCTCTAAATTTAGTGTAGAGAATACATTAATAAACATGAGTAAAGTTGTTTTGTCTGAAGATGAGGAGCGTATTTTGAAATTTGGTCCCAATCATTCCATTAAGAAAAGAATTGATGAAACAAAATTATGTGCGAAGATTGAAAGTTTATACTTTCATATACTTAGATCGATGAAGGATATTAATATTAATACTAATTATGTGAAGAGTGTGTTGAGTTCGAGTACGATGGAGTATATTGATAAAAATAAAAAGCAGAATATTAAAGATTTTACTGTATTAAAAAATTTAGCTAAAAAAGACATCAATATATGCAAGTTTGACAAAGGAAATGGATTGGTAATTCTTGACCATGATGTATATGTAAATAAGCTTAATGATGTTTTGAACGCTCCCCAGTTTGTGAAAATAGAGATTTCTCGAAGAAACGGAATACAGCCTTCTCTTAAGGATGAGAATTTGTTGAAAGAAATACTGAATAAATTAATTAAAAATAAGCAAATTGATGAAGAGTTGTTTAAGTCCATTCGCCCAATGGGATCACAACCAGCAAAAATGTATGGGCTTCCAAAAATCCATAAAGATGGCGTGCCTATGAGACCTGTTTTATCCATGATTGGCACTGCCCAGTATAAAATAGCCAAATTTTTGGATGGATTATTGAAACCATTGATACGATCAGAATTTGAATGTAAAGATAGTTTTGAATTTGTTTCCTGCATTGCACAATATGATAGACAAAGTATGGATGAAATTATGGTTTCGTTTGATGTTTGTAGTCTGTTTACTAATGTACCATTGGTTGAAATAATTGAATTATGTTGCTTGTTATGGAATGAAAATATTTCTGAACATCATATTTTGGATAGAACAGCATTTCGTGAACTTCTTGTATTTGCAACTTCAAAAATCAATTTTCTTTTCAATAATGAATGGTATCAACAAATAGATGGGGTTGCTATGGGTTCTCCTTTAGCACCAACGATGGCTTCAATTTTTTAACAAGCTTAGAAAAGAAAATTGCATCTTTCCAAGGTATGAAACCCACTGTTTATAAACGGTATGTGGATGATATATTTCTTATATTTGAAAATCAGAGGCATGTTGACCCGTTTTTGCATTATATGAATAGTCTACATAAAAACATTGTATTCACATGTGAAACGGAGAAAAAATCATCGCTTGCTTTCTTGGATTTGTTAATACAACGTAAAGAGAAACACTATGAGACAGAGATTTATAGAAAACCAACTGATACTGGTCTCTATACTTCTTCCGAAAGTTTTTGTGAATTCAAGTATAAAAGAAATATGGTGAAGGGGTTGATTTATCGTGCATGGTCTTTGTCTTCTACTTTTAAAAATTCGGTAAAGAGTGTTGACGTGTTGGTTGAACTGTTGATAAAGAATGGTTATTCAAAATCCTTTTTAGTAGTTATGGTGAAAGAGACTGTTGACAAATTTATTAAAAATCCTAAGGATCCATGTTTGAGAAAATTTGGGTGTGATCTTGTTGAGACGTGTGAGTCTGATGAGTTAAAATCTGTGTGTGATTTTGTTGAGGTGGGTGAGTCTGATGAGTTAAATAAATTAAATAGTGTGAGCAAGGATGATGAGCCTAAATTTGTGTTAGTATTGCCGTACTCAGAAGGTTTTAAGGATTATAAAGTGAAGATAAGAAAGCAGTTAGGGAATTTAAACTATAGGATAGTGTCAACTTCATGGAAAGTACGCAATATGTTTATTAATAAGTCAAAGACTCCGGTTGAATTGTGTTCCGATCTCGTTTATCAGTTTACATGTAATGGGTGTAATGCCACATACATTGGAGAGACTTCCCGTCATCTCTGTATTCGAGCTCGAGAACATTGTAGACCGAAGTCTTTGACCCATATTGGTGAGCACAATAAGGGCTGTAAGATTAAAATAGGTATGTCTGATTTTAAAATTTTATTAAAAAACTTCGATAATTATTGGGAACGTGTGATTTGTGAGGCGTTGTTGATAAAATCATTGAATCCGAAAATTAATGTGCAGAATGCTGTAAATACTTGTGTGTTGAGTGTTTTTAAATAAGCTTTTGTGTATTGTATGTATTGATTGTTGTGTTAAATTAAATAATTGATAAAAAATTTTTAAATTTTTAAATTATTAAATTAAATTTTAAATGTTAAAGTTTTTAAAAAATAATATTTTTATAAAATAAAAAAAAAAAAATTTTTATATATAATTAAATTTGTTTAAAATCCTTTATTTAATGAGTATTATATCCCACCTGATGATGACAGGAAAACTGTCGAAATTAATCGTGAAAAAAATGTTTGATTGGCGTTATCTTATAATTTTAAGTTTATAATTTATATTTTATGAAGTTAGGTTAAATTTATAGTTTATATTTTAAAGCTAACATAATTTTATAATTTATATTTTTATGAAGTTAAATTTATAGTTTATATTTTAGAGCCCATATAATTTTATAATTTATACTTTTAAGTTTATAATTTTTATTTGGTGAAGTTCAATTTATTGTTTATATTTCTAAAGCTAATATAATTTTATAATTTATATTTTTATGAAGTTAAGATCATAATTTATACTTTTATAATTAACTTAGAGTTATAATTTATAATTTTTATCGTCAATATAAATTTGTAATTTATAATTTCAAGAAATTAAATTTAAAATTTATACCTTTATAACTAATCATAATTTATATTTTGAAGAAATTAAATCTATAAGTATAATTGACATTTTTATGAAATTGAGAGGATAATTTATACTTTTATGGGTTTGCGATTTGTATTTTTACGGTTAGTTTAGAGTCTATTCAATTTAAAATCCAAGTCTTGCTGATACGCATGTCGAACACCTTTAGGAATACTATCACTACTAAATCAATCATTTTTAAAAAATCTTTACTTTACACTATTACTAGAAAATTTATTTAAGACATTTATAAATCTAGATTCGACAAACGTATAGGTAGAGTTGGTTCTTGATGATATTTAACCGTCTACATTAATTGTGATTTGTAGAGTTGTGATTAATTTAGGTCTGAGATCTACTCTGTTTATTAACCTTAGTGTATTGTATTGTGATGATTTTTGATGTAGATTTTAACTATGTAAGTTATTCATGTATTGAAAGTCGGGAAGAGTGCTTGTTTACACGGGCACACTGTGTCCGCTACGGCAAGCCTTAATGTTGTATGGAGTCAACATTCTACTGTCGACCTATAATAACTAGTTAGAGTCATAACGGAGGGATTTTATCGACTCAACTCCATGGCAGAACCATGGAGTGGTGCGACCTCCGATGACCGAACAAAAAGAAACCAATAGTATTGATAAGTGCGTGCCAGGCAGTGGCCTGCAATCATTGTGGGCTGTGTACTCATCGATGATAAAGTGCATAAGTGCAGGGTTGGCTGGGATCTCGCTTCAAAATCAATGATAACCGACGATCTCACTCAAACCTACATTTCTATAGTTAAAAAGAAATAATGAAAACAAGGTTTCAATAATAATAACTTATAATTCACAATGAAATCGTCCTTACCTACAATCTCAGAAAAATCAAAACCAAAAATTTGGCATAAGAGTAAAAATATTCATTTGCATTTTTTTTCCTTGAAAAGTGATGAAATGTGTTAGTTTATATAGCCTCTGTTTGACGTGTAAGTATACATGCGTGCATTGATGCAGTAAAACAAATTCGGATTATTTTAATTCTCGAACATTCGATTTTTAATTTTTATCGATTTCGATGGCGATTTTTCAGTAGGAATTTTTGTTTTTGAATTATTTTTTATTAAATTTGCTCCATGATGGATTTCAGCTTTTCCAGAACATTCCATGCTAAATTTAATCTATTTCTTATTTTTAAATTGTTTTTTATGATTTCTTTTCCAAACTTTTTTTTTTTAAACTAAAATATTTATTTTTTATAAATTTTATTGGGTCGTTTGGCGGTCATGATGGATTTCGCCATTTTTATGAATTGTTCTGGACTTTTATTCAAAATATCGATATAATTTTCTTTACGTAAGATTTTATGAAGATTTTCTTTAATTTTCTTTTTTAATTTTTTCTAATCGCCTTTATTTGAATTTGTTTTTTGTTGTTTTTATGTCTTTCGGTTATATTTGAGTAAGTTTTCGTGTAATACTTCTTGCTCGTGTTTTATTTTATTTTTAATTCAGTTGTTTTATTTTTGGGTATATTATCTCTCTATTATCATTGTTTACTCGGTGTTTTATATATTTTTATTTAAGTAAACTTAATGCTGGGTATGCGTGTTGTGTACTGACACATTTCGTCCCATTCCTAACTTTGGGTCTAGAAATCAGTTCTAGCCCAACACAAGATTCAACCGCATACACCTCAGATGGTGGTAATTATTTATTTAACCATCACAATTTTAGAATATATGTTTCACCCCAGGAGAGTTCGCACACTCAATCACATCTCAGGATCGTGGAGCTGCCTCGGACTCTTTCAGCTTTTCCTGTTCGGCCAGCCAGGCCCTTTTCAATTTCTCTCGGGTATTCCGCCCTAGCCGTTTGCATTTCGGCTTGCTTGCCTGGGCCGGTGGATATATCTTGGCCAGCTCCACGGGTAATGGGCGAATCTGCTCTTGGAGAGTGTCCTGAATGAACCTTTCGTTCAACTTGACCTCGAGCGTGCTCACTTGTAACTTCAGTGCCCGTATTTCCAGTTGATCCTGCTCCGCCTGAGTCTGGAGTTGCAAGATGTGTGCTGTTCGTTTTTTCATCTCGGCCGGGCTGAACCAAGTGCCCTCGAGTTCTCGGCACTTCACTTTGAGTTTCTCGACTCGGCCTCGGAGGTCTTCGGCTTGTTGTTGGGCCTGCTCGCGGTCCTTGCGTAAATTCTCGAGTAATTTGAACATTGAATTAAGACAATAATAAAATTCTATGACTCACTTCCATGTACATAAAAGACGATTCGTTTAATTTCATCTTAAAATTATTAATTGGGTGTTGGAAAGGGGTCGCCTCAATCACAAAGATACACCATAATCTATAAAGTCAATAATTTGATAACGAAATAATTTATTACGTGAGCTACAAACAAAAAGAAATATCACTAAATAAAACAAGTCAAATATTTCAATTCAAGTCATAAACGAAGGAAAATTGTTGATGGGTTATGCTGGGTTCTTACGGGGCCTCCCTCCCTTCCGTGGGGGCGCTTCTGCTCTTCTAGAGGCATTCCTTCTTTTTCGGCCCTGAGCTGGAGCTCGATCTTTTTCAGCCGCATTTGGGCAGCCTCCACTTCGATAACCGCTCGATCGCGGGCCTCCCGCAACAAGTCGTTAGTGGGTTCCGTCTTCACCCACGCCGGGGCGTCGGGCTCTGGGCCACTCTGGATAACCGGGCCGTAATTGTCCAGATCCAAGCCGTGATTCCAATCATGAATGCGGTACCAGATATACCGGGTGCGGAGCCGGGTAATCATCTGTCGGTATTCTGGTTCGTCGGGACCACTTGCTTGAGACATTCTGTTATTAAATAAGCTCAATTAAAGAAGATAGCAATCTCAATTTTCTGGTAGATTCAAAATTTCGTTTTTATAGTTTATCCGTTCGACTAAGTGGCAAAATGATGAGTGGGTCAATTTGTGGATCGTCTTATCGTAATCTGCGTTATAGATTGCGGGGAAATTCGATTATGGATTTTCACAAAATTAAGCATATATTGATTTAAATTTAGATAATAAATCCTACTTCTACCCCAACCTGAAGAAATTCAGTTATTTTATAAATTTATAAATTTTTATCATTAAATTTTCTACCACTGTTAAATCATTACCACAAATACTCTACCAAAATCACTGTTAAACATGTTTAATAAATTGTCAAAAGAAAAAAATTATAATTTCTAAAGACCTAACTGTATTTGTCCGTATTAATTACAGAAAATCAGCATTTATTTTTAATTTTGTAATATCTTTAATATAATTATACATTTTGTTTATCTGTATTAATTACAGAAAAATTCATGATTTATTTTTAATTTTTGTCATATCATCAATATAATATTTTCGATTTTGTAACAATTAATACTATTTAACTACTGAATCAACCAGCTCCGTCGGTGCCTGGTGAGCTGTTGGAACCTTAGTTTCCCACCTCATCCTCACTTAGACCGGGTTGTCATATTCGGTGTGATCGTTTTTGCTTTTATTCGAATTTTAGGTTGTTTGGTCCATTTCCGGACGAATATCGATGTAACCGTTATGGCGATATTGGAGTCGGTTAATGCCTCTTAACTATCCGGAATCGTGGATTTATGTCTAGCTCTACATGGAATCACAATGCTGAGTTCGTATCGGTGGCTTTCCCCCTGTTGGTTTCCTCCTAAAGAAGACTGTTAGCCTACTCATGACTGCGTGCTATTGTTGGAATTTTATCTCTATGCTCGTGGTTAACTTCATGGGACTTAATTTGGGAGTTATGTTTGGTGAATTTTCCCGCTATCATGTTCTTGTTCTACTCAACTGTAGTTGTGGTTCTGGGTGGTTAAGTTTGATTTATCAGTTCGCTTCCCATCGAACCCTTGGATTGGAGTAATTTATTATAAATGCTTGTGCACTAAATGATTGGATATGTAATTTCCATTTTATAAGGTAAGATAAATTTTATTGTGTAAATCCGATTTATAATAAAAAGTTATTGTGACTAATTTTTGGATACAGTTATAGAAATTTTAATGATACTCTTGATAACGGTAATTATGGGAATGAAGTAGTGGTAACCATGCTAAGGAGGGTAATGTTGCCAGCAATGATAATATTAGTAATATTGCTGACAATACTACCCATTTTCGGAATGATGACGATGATGTTAGCCTGAATGGTAATAACTTGGGGGAACAATAGTAATAATAATAATAGTGATAGTAATGATATTAATTATAATTAATAATAATAATTGTGAATACTTATTTTCCGAGATTAAACTGGTATACTTAGGTAGGTGATTATGCCAGTGATATTCTTAAATTATTTCTTGCGATTTAGGAACAGTACATATTTATAGATTATATTTTATCCTTAATAGATAGATGTAGTTTATAATATAGGTAATTATGAATGTTGGACTAGAACTGATTTCTAAACCCAAAACTGATTTGTGACTGGAATGCGTAGATACATAGCACGCAAAAAGTACAGTTAAATATAAGAATACACCAAGTAAACAGTATTAATTAAGAAGAAAAACAACAAAAAATATAAACCCAGAAAGTAAATAAGATAATACAAATGCAAGAAGTTGTGAAAAATTTAACTCAAAAATAGCAAAGAAACATAAAGTTACAAAAAACAAACTCGAATAATTTAAAGACAGTAAAAACAGTAAAAATTCTAGAAAAGACCCAGAACACTCCATAAAAATGGCGGTAACCATCATGAAAGCCACATAAAACAATAAAAGCTATCAAAATAAATAAATTAGTAATAAAAATAAAAATTCTTAAAAAGAAATTCAGAAAACATCAATTAAAATAAAAATTAACTTAAAAGTAATATGGAATGTTCTGGAACCGTTCCAAATCCATCATGGAGGTAAAATTAACAAAAAATATTTAGAAAATAAAAATTTAAAAATAAAAATTATGACGCAAAAATCGCCATTAAAAATATCAAAAATAGAAAATAAAATTCGAGTTTGTTTTAATGCATCAATACATACACAAAAATAGGTATATATACCGACGTATTTTAGTCACAATTTAATCTTTTTGTATGCCAAATATTTTCTCAGAAGATCCAAACGATACTGAAAGTAAGGACCTTTGATTGTATAACTGTTATTTTATTATTATGGTTCATTATATTGATAATTTTTTTTTGTCTTTTTATCACATTTAATTCTACTATTACGGAACAAGAGTGACCGGCGTCGTCGTGGACGGGTTGTAGTCACGACGCTGATCAGCCTTGCTTCTAACTAATAGTCTACATGCACAAATTCGGGTCTACGACTATACATGCATTAAAATTTCAATTTTTAACCGGAGGTCGCCACGAACAAATGGTGTCTAACCATGAGTAGGGCGGGTAAATCCATCCCAGTAGTTGGCATAGTCACAGGGACTATGCGGACGAAATAAATCTTTGGATAGTAATCGCGGAAACATATTACACTAAAGCCTATCGTACCGTATTCAGTTGAGTCGGGAAAATAGGAAAATTTTAATTAATTCCACTTTACGGTAAATGACATACCTAAAATAAACACTCAACTATCTTATAGGAGACACATCAGTAGGAAAATCTAAACGGGAAATGTCCAAGACTCAAATTATTACAAAGATTCTCAAGTAGTCGGCTAATTAGACAAATTTCTACAATTAATACCCAATCTTAATTCATAAACTCTAGCAATCTAATCATGATTATTATAAATGTAATCAAATTCCCGTTCGATGGTGACCGAAAATCAATTTGTAAAATTATTTATCTATATATATATATATATATATATATATATATATATATATATATATATATATATATATATATATATATATATCTTTAAAATTACTGATTTCCGTTCGATAGTGAACTAAAAGCTTTTCGTAAATCATTAATCTTTATGTCGTTAAAATTTACTAATCCCCGTTTGATGGTGAACAAAAACCAATTTGAAATTATTTACCTATATAACAAACATAATTGTATTTAATTATACGATGAAATTTATTCACGAAAATAGCTGGATTTTTGTCTATTTAAGGGTAATCCGAAGAGGATACTTGTCAAGCTTTGATAAGGTAAATTACAAATATATATATATATATATATATATACATACCTTGACTACAAGATACCATTATGATATGTATTACAATTAATAAGAGAAGTCCTATTATATTTACTAACAAATGCCAACTTCGAACTACATGAAATTTTGTGATTGGATAGCTTTTGTTATTGTCAATTCAATAATTTGCACCACTTAAGAGAAATCAAACATCCACAAAGTGAATAGCAAAGAGTAAATAGTCAAATACACCTGAACATACATTGCAAATGGTAGAAAATCTCCTAAAGGATTATATTTCCCGGGAACCGTGAAAGATATAATCATGAATTTCTGCCGCAACATTGAAGGTTAGCCAGTAGCTCTAAGTGTACATTTAGGAGATCTGATTGTCGAAGGAATTCCTGATGAACTTCGTAGAAGTAGATCCAATAGTGAACTTGACAGGAATGTAAAACCAAATTGATTACTAAAATTGAAAACTGAAATTGAAAACTAAAACTAAAATTACATCAAACAATAATCAATAAAATCCATACGTGAGGGAACAATCTTCAAAATTCAGTATGCTCTTCGCAGAAGGATTGGCTAATTTCCTTCACCTACTTAAACAATAATTTAATATGTTATTAGAATCAAGAAAAATTTTCTTACCAATTAATTTATCCAAAATTGAACAACAATTTAATGTAGTATAAAACATCAAGAAAATTTCCTTACCAATTAATCGATCCAAAATTGAACAACAATTTAATGTATCATTAAAGTCAAGAAAGATTTTTTTTCTCAACAATTAATCGATTTCATATCCAAAAACTGTTCTTCGTAATATTTTCTTTTAATAGTACTATCATTATCATTGTTATGTTTATATTATCATCAACTTGTCATACTACCCATTCTACTTGGGTTATATTTAGAAATATAAATTATGAATTTCGATGAATGACCCCTCCTCCCCCCTCAAATCACGTAACCGTTAACCATTTCTTGAGTATACCGAATTAGATTATATTAAATTTCATTTTGCGGATAAAACTTCATAATTTTTCATAGATGGATTCCCAAACCGTGTATACGGTCATCCTGATAAAAATATAAATCTACGAATACGACCATTTCTTTAGTCATTAGTATTATAATTATTATTAATATTATCATTACCATCATCCTATGTCTATTGTTAATGTTATTCCCCTTATTATTATTATCATTATTATTATTGATGTTATTGATATCTTGTATTATTATTAACTATTATCATTATTAATACTACTCACGTTGGCATTATTTTTAACGAAGATTCGAATCACCCCAACTAACACATCGCAATACATAATAAATGAAAATCTGAGTATCCAACCGAATTAATGGTAAAAATCACGACTAATACCTTGTTCCAGACGCACTTAGAAATGTTTTGATATTTCTCTTCATCATTACAGACATGTCCAACACTGAACCAAGGAATGTACAGGGAGGTCACTCGTCAACCGACACGAGCCTCAGAATGACCCACGAGGAGGCAGACGAAGCCGTCCGATTGAGGGAGAACGCGGAAATCGCCCGGCTAAGGTCTAGATGGATCTGGTACAAGATCCATGATTGGACCTACCAGAACATAATTTCGGTGATCCCGAAGGCGGAACCCTATATTAACTACACCTCGTTGGCTTTGATCGACGCATTCGACGATGCAAAGGAGGCGGTGGACCGGTTGCACCGGCTCGAAGTAGCAACCCTAGCTGGCGAGCTCGAGGACGTCGACGGTTACGCCCGAGTCCAGTGCCATCCTAAGCAAACCGCAGCCCTTCGCCGTGGGTTGGAATGCCAGAGAAGTCCTCCGCGAGAGCCGGACCAGCCGCGAAAGCGCGGTCGTCCACGGAAGATCCGTCCAGCTCAGTCAAAGCGATAGCCGGACCAAAGGTCAGCACTGTGCGTCGTGCCTTGGGCAAATTCATATTTAAATTATAATAAATGACCAGGACTTGATTTAATAAAAATTCTGATTTGCATGTATCGATTTCGATTACTAAATGTGTACAGTATTATTATTGTCTAATGTGATAGACGTCCTTTTTAATGTAGAGTATTAGTCATTTATATCTTGTATATCAATCTAATTGTTGGTATTTTTCTTTATTTTTGTAATTAAAGTTAACTAGCACACCCATCAATTATGCATATATGGTGTTATTAGGCAGCTATTATTCATACTCCAATTATAGTTTTCCTCATATAGTTTGGCCCACTATACATCTAAGTGTTTGTATTCCTACATTTCCTGATATCTCGAGACTATTCCTATCAACACCATAAGACTTTGGAGAGACTCCTAGGGTTAGAGCAGGGTTTAGATGCACATAAATGCGGGGTTGCGACGTGAGGATGGTGGCTCATTTAGCGATAGGGGTCGTTATAGGGCACGAATACATTGACGATAGTGCGGAAAGATATTGATGTTATCTTTGTTTTTAGTGTTAAAGTTCCTAGAAGAGATGCGGGCGGACAGAGAACGGGCGCAACGACAGACGGAGGAATACCGGGCCAAGCTGACGCGAATCAAGGCCCATTGCCGAAATTT
This sequence comes from Schmidtea polychroa, assembly GCA_959609185.1. Classification (NCBI taxonomy): domain Eukaryota; kingdom Metazoa; phylum Platyhelminthes; order Tricladida; family Dugesiidae; genus Schmidtea; species Schmidtea polychroa. Next base: position 100,045 of record CAUHTR010000534.1, on the reverse strand, counting down.
CGAAAGTACTTGGTTCCCGCCAGTAGAGATGAAGAAGCGTATGAAGCTGATTGCTCAACTACAACTCCAGAGTGCTCAGGACCAGGTTGAGTTGCGGGCTCTCCGCCTGAGGGTGAAGGAGCTGGAGATCAAGGTACACCAACAGGATCTTGATCGAGAAGTCATCTCCAAGGTCCGGCTCATGAGTGAGTTGCGCCACAAACCGAAGGAATACGCACCACCGATAATCCAGAGGAAGAAGATCCGGCCGGGTAAAGCGGCGCGGGCGAGAATAAGACAAGCCAGCCAGGCCCAATTAACACTTCATTCTGCTGTGTCAAAGCCTACTCCGAAAGAATCGACCAAGACACTATAAGTTCTGATTGTGTTTTCCGAATAAATCATTACTGGTACATCCATATCTGGGCATTTTGATTTTTCCATAACGTTAATTGTCGTAACGGGGACCTAAAGAAACCGGACATAAGCCTTCTATCAGCAGTCCGTAAACCCCAGTGGGTGCTAGACAATTATAGTATGTTAAACATGCTCACTTTTTGCTAGTACCCAAACCCTTGATACAGTACCAACGTTGATTGCTCAACGGGTATCAAGTGGTCAGCTATAAATTGTATTCTGGGTTACGCTGAAACAGCATGAGGAGGTAAAGATTTTGCAGTACCTGTAACCCACCAATAAGCATTGTCAAATCTTTGATTTGTCCATAAGGATTGATAGAAAATTGAACTTTAATACCATTGATGTCTGTGGTCTCCACGATAATATTATCCAAATCGTTTTTGGATCTTAATGCTTTTCCAAATGTTCTCATTAATTTAGCAATTTCCTCATCTTGGAGTATGCTGTAAAGCTTAAAACATAAGTTCAATGCACTTTTCAATTTCTTATGACTAGGTTGGATCTGACTTAACTCTGTAACCCACTCTTTCAATCTTGGATTGTTTGTTTCCATATTTTCGAGCCATCTTTCCATTTTATCTAATAACAATGTAGCCTTTTCGTTCAACAAGTCATTTTTTACTTTATTAGCAAAGTTTTCCGAAATATTTTCGTACGCCATATAAGAGTCTGCTTCGTCATCAAATTCAATTTTCGACAACTTGTCTAATTTTTTTCTCATTTCTCGAACTTCATTTTCCATCTTTTCTTTAAAGTCGTCTTTTTGAGCATAAGCTACATTGGCATTGATTGATTCATCTTGAAATTTACTTGATTTCTTGGGATATCTAGAAGGTGATATAGTTCTTGAAAAACAATTTCTGCTAATGTGGCCCATTTTTCCACATCGATAACATTCAATGTCACCATTGTTTGGCTTATTTTCAGTAAGTTTTCCTTTGGGACTCATATTTCTACCATTTCTGAACCAACATTGATTTGAATAATGTCCAGGCTTCTTGCAAAACTCGCATACAATATTATTCGATATCTCGTTTATTTGATTGCTAAAAGTTGCTTTATTAACTTCCAATTTATTATCTAATCTTGGAGACCTGTTTGATTGGATTGGTTCTTTTGATTCCCATTGATTCTTTACTGGAGTTATCGACCTTTCTTCTTTCTCAATATTTGCGGCAAATACTTCAGATTTTCTGGTACTTTTTAAATTCAATTCAATTTTCATTGCTTTCTTCACGAGTTCATCGAAATTCGAAAAATCCACGTAGCATAGTGCTTTTTTTATTTCAGGATGGGCTCCAGTTATAAATTGATCTTCTAGCAATTCTTTGACTTGTTTCACCATCTCCACTTGTTCAGGTTTTGCTTCGAAGGCCTTGTCTGCTAAAGTCGTTAAATTGTATGCGAATTCACTTACCGATTCATTTGGATTTTGTACTCTGGCATAAAATTTTTGTCGCATTATCCTTTTAATATCGCCTCCCACCAATTTCATTGCCATAGCGTCTTTGAGTTTGGCCCAATCATTTCCAACTGTCTTTCTATCCACTTGCTGCCAAGCTTCTCTTGCGGCTCCTTTTAAATAGAATGGGAATCTTTGTACCATTATGGCTTGTGACCACCCATAGGCCGAAGCGTACATATAATAATCGCCCATGAAATCAGCAAAATCAACCGGGTCTCCTCCATACTGATTCACTGGTAATTTTTGACAACTGGCAAAATCTATCATCTCAGCGTTCTCTCTGGCCATCTTTACTTTTCGGTTTCTCAAATTGTATTCACTCACTGCTAAATGTTAAAATTAATAATCAATAATTACTACCTTTTCCAATTTCCAATTATTTTCAAACGCTCAAAGAATTCACCAAAGAGAAAATAACAGCAAAGATGTTGATAGTATGTGCTGAGAATAAAGAAGTTGAGAAAGAAGTAATATTGCGGAAGATAAAAAGCACAGAGGTGATAAAGGAAATATTAATTCTGATGGATAAAGAGAGATCAGATCAGCGCTATGAAAAGTTATGCAAGAGTGGTCTATCAGGATTAGGGTTTTACATTACTGTTAAACAGCAACAGTAAAACAGCTGTTTTTTTGTCTTAATCGGAAAACATTAAACAGCTGTTTTTTCGAAGCTGTTTATACTGTTTTTTAACGATCCTTTTTCAATTTTTTTAAAAAGAATTTTTAATATTATAATATAACTTACAAAAGTCAATATTTAATTGATATTGTTGATAAATATTTGTTTGATTATTTATATACTAACAAACTTCTAAAAACATAATTTTATATTTCACCCATGTCTTCAGTTTGGGATTATGCTATAAAACGAAAAAATGTGTTAAAAAAGGTGCTTGAAGGTCAATGCAAGCGATGTAATAAAGTTATAACTTGTTCTGGCAATTCTACAACAACTTTAAAAAATCATCTCAAAACCCATGGCATCGACATGGAAAAGCCAACAGTTAGTGCATCGAAAGAAGATACAATATCAGAGAAGAGAACAAAATCAATTTCAGATTTTCTAGTTAAAAAATCTCTCAAAGAAATAGTATCAGATCTTGCTACTGATGGTATAACTATTAGAGCTATTACAAGAAATAATTACATCAGACAATCTATTACTCGCGATGGTCTTAAACTTCCTATCAATGAACGCGATGTCATGAAACTGATTATTGAAGATTTTTTAGAGAAAAAAGCTAAAATGATAACACTTGTTAAACAAAAGATTGATTCTGGAACCAAATTTTCAATGACAGTTGATGAATACACAACAATTAGAGGTAGACGCTTTTTTGGTGTTAACATACATACTAGTGACGATAAAATGACAATGAAAACTGGCCTTGTTCGAATTTTTGGTTCTTGCACAGCAGAAGTTATGATAAATGCAATGAAAGAACATTTAGCCGATTTTGGAATTGATATGAATAAGGATATTGTTGGATCTACTCAAAACGGAGCAGCAATTAACAAGAAATTTATTCAATTGCTAGATATTATAGGTCAGTTTTGTTTAAATCATGCTATTCATTTGGGAGTTTGTGATACTTTGTATAAGAAAAAAAGTATTGATGAAGAAAAGTCGTATTGGAATAACGATGAGATTGAAGATACAGAATGCTATGATGATTGCCTTGGTTTATCAAATGATATTGATATTGAGAATGTTGATTTGAACTATCACGATCTGCTTCAAACATCTCGAAAACTTGTCAAATTTATAAAGAACTCAACAGTTCGCAATAATGTTTTCCTAACAAAAAACAAAGCTTTGACAGGCCGCAACAGTGAATTATATCTGGATATTAAGACGCGTTGGAATTCAATTCCTACCATGTTGGATTCAATTATAAAATCAGAATTGGCTATTCGAGAAACGTTAACTGAATTTAATGCAATATATCAAATAGATTCTGTTGATTTTGATGCTCTTAATAATCTTCTTTGTGCTATGGAACCGATTAAACTTGCTGTTGAACGCTTAAGTCAAGATGATGCGACATTAGTAAGTGCTGAAATAATTTTAGAGTTTATGTTCAAGAAACTTTCGATGATTAATAGTGAAATAAGTCAAGATCTGCATGATAACTTAAAGCAACGAATCGATGAAAGAATAAATAAAGATGTTATGAATCTTTTGAAAAGTCTCAAAGATTCATCAGTTGTTCCATCAGAAACAACATTAACATTTGCTGGACGTTTAGCTTCACGCATATTTGAATTTGATGATGGCGATGATATACGTGGTTCTACCCAAGAAGAATTTGAAAACACCAATCTTTCGCTAAAAGAAGAACTTAATATGCTTTTATATATGGATCAAACCCCGAAAGTACTTGGAGTAGATTTTAAATGGCTTAAGTCAGAATTCACTTTGTATAAGAATACTGGACAACGAACGGAAAATCTTCAAAAACTTTACAATGCACTTCTTAGCATCAAACCAACATCGACTGACATTGAGCGTGTATTCTCAATTTGCACAAATTTTTGCACTAAAATTAGATCACGCTTATCAGATGATGCTCTTAAAGCTTTGGTTTTCTTGAAATTTTACTATAAAAAATAAATAAGTTTTCTGATGTTATATGAATTAAGTTGTTATAAAAGATAATAAATATTTTCCAAGATATTAATAAATTGAAAAAAAATAATTATATACATTTTCAGTATTTTTTAAATATTAAAATTATGGGAAAATTGAAAAAACAGTAAAAACAGCTAATATCAGCTGTTTTTTCGAAAATAAAAAACAGTAACAGCTGTTTTTTGAAAACCGCTGTTTTTGTAAAACCCTAAATCAGGATCCACAGAGAAGAGGACAGTACAAGCAGAAAGATGAAAGAGAAGAAGTCAGTCGACGAGAAGAACCAGATTGCTGGCTATGCTACAAAATAGGCCACACGAAAATAGAATGTCCAGTAAGAAGTAAGATAGAGGGCTGAACATGTCATAGAAGCGGACCTATAAGTAGGAATTGTCCAGATAAAAAAGTGCCAAGATGTTTTGGTTATGGGAAAGAAGGTCATATAAGAAGGTTATGTCAAGAAATACGGTGTAGAAGATGCAACAATTTATGGTCATAGATCAGAAGAATGTTAGGTGAGCTTTTTAATTTAACTAATATATTTATTACAAAATAAAAAATAATCAAGGGTTAGTTTTTATTTAACTAACCACAAAAAGCGCCCGGGCCGGAAGCTCACCGTATTTTGTTTAGTTATTATTGATATGATAAACATATTTTATTTTAATAGTGTTAATGGAGCTCCATGGAAACATCCTTTAGGAGACTTTCATTAATTTTTCTCTAAAGAATACATCTTTATTTCACAGGTCAAAAAGTCGATCCCTGAAAGTCTCAAAACATAAACAATCAACAAATTATGTTGAGATCTTTTTTTAAAATTACAAAGATTTAATGATCTTTTTTTCCTCATAAATTTATTGTTGCTTGAGTCGTGGAGACCAACCTAAGAAACATTGATAAAGGTAATTGTCTGTTTTAATGTTAATGCAAGTTTTGTGTTGAAAATAAAATATTTTAAATCAAAATTTTAAATTCAATTCTAATAATTGACTAATTTTATGAATTGATTAGTATCAATTCTGAAAATGATTTCTTCTCAAGAGGAAAATACTTTGATCAAAAGAACTGTTAAAGATCTCTTTAGAGATTCCTATTTTTCCTATGACCTCTCTTGGTTTGATGATGAGATAACTATGAAATCCGTGGCACAATATTCGGATAAAATGGTAGTGGATTTAAAAGTTAAAGTAATAAAAACAAAAAAAGCCGAAAAGAAAGAATATAAAGTTAGATATCCTACAAGAGGAAGACCTAAACTTCCGGTGACAAATTTATTGCCATTTGAACCGAAAAGGGGACGTCCAAAAATGGAAAATTTAAAAGAAAAAAATCAATATTTTATGAATTTTCAAGCCTTCAGACCGATTCTTTCACATGATACATCAAGAACGGCTCGTCTTGTCATTGTCAATTCCAGTAACTCACAAGTAGGATTCCGATTTTACTGTCAAGAAATATCTTCTTTTTATTTACCAAACATTTAATTGAAAAGTTATTTTCAAATTCCTGGATGATTGTGAAAGCTTCTCATGTTACGTATTATAATATGAGTTTAAAACTTCAAAAAGACTATAAAATACCAAATCATTTTGTGGAAAAAGATTTCTATACACCAGAGAATATAGCTAAACGTAAACAGAAAAGAAGACAAGGAGAAATGATAGCAGAACGTTTAAATGCTGAAATAAAGGAAGGCCTTAGAGATAAAGATTTTTTCATGTCAAACTTTGATTTTCTTACTCAAAATCAGTTTGTTCGAAATAAAGCTATGGATAATAAATTAAAACAAAAATTTTATTACAAATTAAAATCTGAAGGTCGTTTAGACGTAAGAAATTATACACCAGAAGAAATTGAGGAATTTAGACAGACATGGGATGCTGCTTATGAACCATTCCAAAAATTCCAAAAACATTTCAAAGACCTTTATATTAAAAATAGCAGTCGGCATCCTAAAATTCACTCACTCGTTAAATCATTAGTGTTCCAGAAACCTTATACACCAAAGAATGTTTTTGAAGGATATATGTTTTCTTTGGAAGACCTTAAAAACTTACGAATATTATATGATGAAATATTTAGAAAAAACTTACAAACAAAAGAACCAGAAAATGACGAAAAAATAAAAAATCTAAGAGATTTTATTGAAATTCATAATAAATACAATCATGAGGTAAATGAATTAGTAAGAAAGAAATTACTGCCAAATAATCAGCAGTTAGAAGACATGAGTTTAAGCCAACTGGATGAGTTAGCTTCGATGTGGCCAATTTTATATGCCAAATACGAAAAAAGACATAGAAAATCGGTAGTTAAAGAGGAAACGGAAGTTGAAGAAACAGAAGTTGAAGAGGAAACGTAAACACTTTCTAAATAAAATATTTAGCATGGCCATAAATGTGTCATGATTCTTTGACTGAATTTTAAGATTCTTTTCAAATTTTATTAATAAAAATTAAAATTATTTCATTTCTATTTCTAATCAATCGTTGATAATGTCAAAAGAGAGGCAAAAATGAAATGTTGAATCATCTTAAAATTTAAATTTAAAAAATTAAAATGACTCCCATACTCACACAAACAATAATCGTCGACTTTCAAGCAGGTAAACGGACTACCGATAGAATTGAATATAATGTTATGTATTAAGACCTTTAGAATGCTGGCGTTTGGTCTTGAAGGAAGGTAGGTCACACACGAGTTCGGTCTCAATCTTTAAATGCGCATGACATTTCGTTAAGTCGATCAATGAGAACACTTTATTTTTTCATCGGGTCCTGGACTGCCGTTGGAAGGTCTTACGTTTAATCGTCATCTCTACATCGCAAACAGTGAGTCAAGTCTCATTCGCTATAGCATAACATCTCTCATTGTGCTCACTCCTCCCTGTTGGCCCCTTCGCTTTTCCTATGTAAGAAACAAAATCAAATGAAGACAACTAAAATTCATTATTCAATCAGCATCGTCATATACTTGTTGGGCAAAAACTGATTTTAGGCCCAAATGTCAGACTGTGACGGAATGTATCGGCGCACAACAAGCATACCCAGTATCAAGTGTACTTAAAATAAAAAATAAAAACACTGAGAAAACAAAAAATAACAGAAAACACAGTACACAAAATTAAAATTAAAATAAAAGAAAAATTAAAGAATTAAAAGAATTAAAAGAATTAAAAATTAAAGAATTGTGGCATAATACAGAACAATAATAAACAAGTTAAAGGCGATTAAATGCGATAAAGAAGGGATAAAAACGGAAATTAGAAAGATTTCAAATAAAATCCCAACAAAAAGTAAATAAAGAAAAAATTTGCAGTAAAAATTGGGTAAAAATCCAAAATGACCCATTAAAATGGCGAAATCCATCATGACCGCCAAGCAATCTAATGAAACTAACAAAAATAAACATTTAAGTTTTAAAAGTAAAAAAAAATTAACAAAAAATTAACAAAAAGTAGAATAAAATAAGAATTATATATTGAAATGTCATAAAATAGCGTAGAATGTTCAAGCAATGTCCATATTCATCATGGCGGAAAATCTAATGAAAATAATTTTTAAAAAAATTTAGAAAATTAAACAAAATTAATTCACAAAAAATCACCATTAAAATCGACCAAAATTAATATTCAAAATTAACTGGAACTAAAATAATTTGAATTTGTTTTACTGCATCAATGCACTCACACATATACTCGCACACCAAAATTTGCAATTTGGTCACAAAACATTCTCTTTTACGAGTAAAATTTTTACGTTTTACTTTTTTTGCCAAATTAATTGTAATGTGTTTGCAAAAAATTGAAAAAGTGAGATTTTAATAATATATATGTTATCATGATTTATTTTTATTTTGTTTCTTATCATGAGCTACTAGAATTGATTGAGACCTTCATTGATGACAATCTTCAGCATGTGATCCCAGCCAACTCGGCATCTATTATATTCTACTTTGGGTATGTTAATAATAACCAGTTAGTAATCTGCAAATATTTATTTTTAATACAAATACAAATTATTGCCTAAATCTGGTATTATTAAAACACCCGATTTAAATGGCGAATTAATTAATTAAATAATAATCCTAATTATGCGTGCCAGCATTTATAATTATTATACTTTTACTTTAATACAATATATATTTTATTTATAAATTAATTATTTAAATATCCCTAACATCTCCCCTGTTTAAAAGGTTTTAGCCATTCAACGTTGCGAATTATAATTTTCCCATCTCTGTCTCGTAATTCATAACTATTTGCATGGATCTTTCTAACAATTACAAAAGGTCCTGTATATCGGTCCTCATCTTTTTTTCTCAAATCTACTTTAACTAAAACTTCTTCATTTATATCGAATTCTCGGTGTATTCGATTCTCATTTTTATAATTTAAATTTCTTTGTTTTGATTGCACTTCCTCCAATATTTAACTTCTATCGTTGTATATTCTTTTATTATTTTTCCATTCTCTAGATATCCGAAAACCAAATACTGCTTCTGATGGACTCTTTCTAGTTGGGCTTTGAATGGTAGCATTTAAAGTAAACTCAATTTCAGGTAACACTTCAACCCAATTTCTCTTAAGTTTATCTCTTAATGATGTACTGATAAATCTCGTATTGTTCGAAATTGCCTTTCAATCAAACCATTAGTGTTATGATGATAAGGGCTAGAAAATTGTAGCTGTATATTGTGATTCTTAGCCATCTCTTTTATCAAGTTAGACTCAAATGTTTTTCCACAATCAACATGAATAATTCTCGGTGCCCCGTATTTTAATATCCAGAATTTCACAATAGTATCCGCTGTAGTTTTTTCGTCCTGCCTTGCTACTGCTGTCAACGAAATGTATCGACTACTCATATCTATAATTCCCAAAATATATTTCTTTGCATGAATGTTTGCCTGCAAAGGTCCACAAAAATTTATCGCTATAACCTCAAACGGTTCCGCCACTTGTGTTTTTACAATTAGTTCTTTTGTTTTTGTTGTCAATGTTTTTCGTTTTTGGCATATTTCACAACTTTGAATATATTGAGTCGCGATTGTATTTAATTCCTCCATATCGTAGTTAACTTTTATATAATCGATTACCTTCTTGCATCCAGCGTGACACAACATTTTGTGCATGTCTTTGACAAATTCTATTCTATTTACTTTTAGAATCCAAATTTTATTTTCTCTTGTTAACATTAAATCTTCGTTGATTTTAAATCTTGTAGTCTCCTTTTTATCAATTGCTTTTCTCATATGTTCTATCTCTTCATTTTTTGAATTCACCTTTTTGCCATTGCATTCCATGTTTAGTGGCTGTCATTGCCAACAATTTGGTTTTTACTTTCTCTGTCTTGGCATCTTCATGGATTTCCATACACTGTGTACATCTCCCACATTTATCTCTCAATAACGCGTCAGCGTTCGAATGGTCAATTCCTTTTCGATATTTAATATCCATATCTAAACTACTCAAGACGTTTTTCCATGTCTGAAATTGTGCCGTTATAGGTTTTTTTGTTGTCATCATAAATGTTATAGCCTTGTGATCCGTTCTTAGCTGGAATCGCTTGCCGTAAAGATAGTGCTTAAAATTCTGTGCAAAGTAATAAATTGCTAAAAGTTCCTTTCTCGTGATACAGTATCCTATTTCATGTTTACTCATCGTATGTGAACCATAAGCAATAACACGTTCATTACCTAGATAATCAATCTGTGACAAAACAACCCTATGGTGTCGAAACTAGCATCCGTATCCAAAATAAATTCTTTCTCATAATCAGGATATATTAGAACTGGTGTAGTTGATAGTGCTTTCTTCAATTCCTCAAATCTTTCTTGACATTCTTGTGACAAAACTAACTTGTCTTTATTGTTTCCGCACATCGATTCTAATATTCTTGCGAATTTTGAATAACTTTTTATAAATTTTCTGTAATAATTACACAGTCCTAAGAAACTCCTCATTTGTTTTAAACATTTTGGTCTTTGAACCCTTTTATTGCTTCTATTTTAGCTTCATCGACTTTAACACCTTCACAAGTTATAATGTGACCAAGAAATTTTGTTTCCTTCACCTAAAATTTGCATTTTTCAGGATTTATTGTCAATCCTGCTTTTATTTTTTCTAATACTTCATTTATTCTTTTTATATGATCTTCTTTGTCTTTTGAGAATATTAAAATATCATCTAAATACCCTATAGCAATTTTCCATAATAATTTTCCTAAAACCATATTCATTAATTTTTGGAATGTAGCTGGAGCAGCAGCAATCCCGAATGGCATCCTATCAAAGCAGAACTGCCCAGATCTTGTTGAGAACGCTGTCTTTTCTTGCGAATTTGCTGTCAATTCAACCTGATAATACGCGCTTCCCAGATCAATGGTGCTAAAGTACATTGATCCATTTAATGAATCTAACATCTGTTCGATATTAGGCATTGGGAAGATTGATAGGAATAAAAAAAATACAAAACCCAAAGAATAAAAATAATGAAAATGATGTAAATAATAAAAATAATAAAAATACAAACAGCACAACCTTGAATAGTGGAACCATAAATAGAATAAATGAATTTCTACTAGAAAGGAAAAAACTAGATGAAAGGCTTGAATATTATAAAAAAATAAAAAATAGATGGACTAGTGCTGATAGTAGTATTAAAATTGCTTGTATTAGTATTACTGGATTACTGGCAATTTCAACTGCTATATTTTCTGGTGTTGGATTAATTGGAATTGCATCTTTAGTTTCTGGTATAATTGCTTCTACTTTTGGAGGTGTAAATGCTTTATTTATATTTATTTTTATCAGAAGGTGTTTCTATTGGTTTGACTTCAAAAAGGAAAAAAATTTATAGAGAAGTATGTGATGAATTATCCCATTTTTACATAATACTTGTTCAACATCTTTAATTATTCCACCTTTATTACAAGGAACCCAAATCATTCTTTAGTGTGAAATTCTATAGTGATATAACTTGTTCAAGATCACTACTACAAGTATCATTATTAAAATCAATCAAATTACCATCCTGATCAATAATTTTAAAACTAATCTAGTCTAAACTCTTTTTAGTACAAGGTAAATAATTTGGTGGATTCATTCTTTCAAGAATTTTATATTCATTAGGAACTGTATAAGTTGAGAAAGGGTCAAAAATATTACTTTTTATACCATTAATATATGAACCTGAAATACAATCGCATGTAACATTCTATTGATGATGTATTTGTAATTTTTATAATATCTGCAGATTTTTCTTCTTTTCATTTTATAAATTGTGGAGGTATACTTGCTTCAAATAATCCATATGTTTTACTTTCAAATCCCAAAAACCGTATGAAAGAAACAAGTATCATCAAATACAAGTTGTAAATTTTTAATTGTTAAAATACATTTTGAAGTTGGTAAATATAATTTAATTTCTAGATTTCCATTGGTATATTTTGAAATCACAGCACTTAATTCTTTTATTTCATAAGCTCCAGGTTCAATTATTATAGGGGTGGCTTGACCAGTTTCGGTCAATACAGTAAAATTATTATTATTTCTATTTCTATTATTTCTATTATTTCTTTTAATATTAAAAATTGTATTATAACAACTAAATCATAGTTAACCCAATTCATAATTATATTCAGGATTTAAATCTATTGGAACTTGAAAGTTTATATTAAAATCAGATTTGGTTGATTTGATACAAAGTGTGGTTGAATATTTTGTAGACATTATATTTTCCATTTTTTTAAACTTGACTCCATTTTTACTATAATATAACCATCAATTCATTATAAATGTCTTGAAATATAGTCGTGAAATCCTTTGTAAAGTGATTTATTTCTTATTTTTCTTCTGTCTCGTGATTATTTAATTTATACAAAACATACAAACTCAAAACTCCACATATTTTTGTACCATCAGGTTGAACTTGATGATTATTAAAAATATAATGTCCTAAATATTCATCAACTTTTTCAGTAGATTTATTTCCATATGAATCAAAATAAATACAAGGTTTTCATTTGAGTCCGAATGACGACAAACCCAATGAGATCCATCTTTGTGTTGGGCTAAAAACTGATTTCTAGACCCAAAACTCTAATTTTTGACTGAAGTTTGTTGGTACATAGCACGCAAATAGCAATAAGTTGAGTTAAATATAAAAATACATCAAATAAACAATATTAATTAAGAGGAAAACAGCAAAAATATAAACACAGAAATTAAATAAAATGATACAAATGCAAGAAGTATTGCAAAAAAACTAACTCAAATATAACAAAGAAACATAACAATTACAAAAAACAGACTCGAATAGCTTCGAAAGATAGTAAAACATTAAAATTCTAGATGAAATTCCAGAACACTTCATAAGATTGGCGACATCCATCATAAAAGCCATATAGATCAATAAAAGTTAACAAAAATAAATAAATTAGTTATAAAAATAAAAATTTCAAAAAATAAATTAAGAAAAACATCATTAAAATAAAAATTAATTTTAAATTAATATGGAATGTTCTGGAATCGTTCCAAATCCATCATGGAGGTAAATTTATAATTAGAAAATAAAAATTATGGCACTAAAATTGCCATTAAAATCAGCAAAAATAGAAAATAGAAAATTCTAGAATAAAAAGAATTCGAGTTTGTTTTAATGCACCAATACTTTAAATTCGTTCCTTTTTTATTAGTATGCAAGAGGGATAACATCGAACGAAATCATCTTCGATTTTGATCCGTCTTACATCCAAATTCTCTAAACTACAAAGTCACTGGGCACGCAGCTTTGACGTATGCAGGCCACTGTCTGGCACGCACCTTTTTACCATACCTTGCGAGGTCGTCGGAGGTCGTACCGACTCGGTGGCATAAGTCACTGGGTTTGTCGATGAATCACCTCTGGGTGATAGAGTTCGTAGAACTCGTTATCGATATTATAGTACGGTAGTATATTACCGATGTACATACACATTAGGGCTTGTCGTAGTAAGCACAGTAAGGCCACGAAAGCAAGCAACTTTCTTTAAATCGACTTCGTTTGCATATATAAAATACATATAACTGTACACTAAAAATCAACACGAATACAATACACTAGGTATGATAAACGAAGTGAAGCTCCAGACTCAATTAATTACATTGTCTAATACAAATTGTAGTCGGTTAAATCCAATATTAATAAAGATGCCATTTTGTGTGTGGAACTTACACTGCGCCTATGCATTTCGGAGCGAGAAGCTGAAGTTGAAATAAAGTGATGACCGACAGGACTAAATGTCGAAGACGAAAGTTATGTCAGAAGAAAACAACTATAGTATGGAACGCTACGAAGTGCATATGCGTAGTACATTTACCAAAAATCAATGTTAGGAATACGAAATTAATCAAACGAAACTTTCCCTTAATTTATAACTCAGGTGTAGATAAATTCTAAACCTGGTAATTTGTTTTATATTCAACCTAATAGACCCTGATTTACTCTATGAATAATGATCATTTTCATATTTTATATTTAATGTTACCAATAACGATTTAGTTATAGTTTTTATTAATAAGATAATTTTGCATATATATACTTACTATAGACTATATGAATGTTAACTTTACCAATTCCCCATAACTAATTATACATAGTATTTTCGATGATACTACTTATATGTACTTCGGATGAGGTTCCTACCCTATCATTTTACAAATTAACCCCTCTAATGTCTCGTGTATGAATATTGATATCACTTATTTTTACCAATTATAAATACATTTTTTCCTAAAAAATTTATAAATCATGATTATATAAATCAACCCCATAAGTACCCACCTATAACTGTTCGTAAATATATACATATATATATATATGAGAGAAAATAATTAAGCATACAAACACAGCACACATAATGAAAAATACATACAAAATTAATTAAAGTGTTTTTTTGCGAAATTAACATTGATTAACATATAATTAACATATTAATATTTTCAAATTATTTTAAAAGTTATACACAGAAAAACTTTTGAATCAGATATCGACTGCTCTACCTTGAGCTTTAGAGAAAAAGAAGAAAATACATCATAAGATTTAATTATAAAATAATTTAGCATATAAAATTTCTTTAGATTTACAAATATTGACGAAGATCCTTCGACATCTTTGAATTTGCAGGAAAAAATCACAAATCGTAAATTTTAATAAATTATTTTAACAAATTAATATTTTCATAGTATTACAGAAAAAAACAAAATTCGAAAGAAGATTACAAAAACTTAAAAAACTATTTTATCCATTCATTCCTAAATGTCTTAAAAAATAAATGTTTGGTGAATACTTTATTCATTTATAATTATAAAAATATCTAACTTACATTTTTACGAAATAAATCCAAATAAATCCAAATAAAATATCATAAAATTCCTAAAAAACACCTGAAATTTAATTATCAAAGTTATATTATAAATGCTGACTAACAGTAATATTTAAGAACTTGAATAATGATCTCATAATTATATAAAATCAAAATTCAAGTTAAATCGTTTTATTTATACTTTAACAATCCACAGGAATAAAGTAAATGTTAAATATGCCAAAAATTTAATGTATAATTTTATAGCTTAATTTACGATTCAATTTAAAGTTCAACTTACAACGCAATTACAATCTGACCCACAATTTATGTCACAACGTAGTTAGATAACATATAAAAATACATCCTTAATCAAAATAGGCATAATTATTGATCATATTCAAGTTGTGGAAGAATAGATAAGCTGCTTAATTTACTGTGCAAATTTGCCATTTCAGAAAAGTCTCAAGCAAGTACGAATAGTGCAGAGAACCAACACAAGGCAATGATAACTCGGCTTCGTACTCGTTACGTATGGTATCGAATCCACGATTGGAATCGGGGCCTGAATCTTGACAACTGGGGCCCCGTGATTCGCTGTGGGCTGGAACCCGATGCACCTGCATGGGTAAAAACGGAGCCATACAATAACTTGCTGGTGGAAGCTCGGGATCGAGCTATCGGCGCCGTCGAAACCACTAAACGTGAGCTCCGGTGGATTCAATCTCAGCTCCGAGCGTTCGAAGCCGGTCGGCCGCTCGAAGAGGCCGAAAGCGAGCCGGCGAGAGCAATAAAACGCGGTCGTCCCCACGCAGTTGAATACGGACATGTGATTGGACCTGAATAACAATAACAATTTTTCTTTTTGTGATTGCTTTGTGTTCTATTACCTTGACATTGTAGTTTATACTATACCTATTATTAATAAATAAAATTGGTTTACCCGTCATCATGAATTATGTTATTTTAAGTGTGCATAGGGATTTAGCATGGGCGTGGGAAATTAATGATTATTGTATATACATAGAGAGTTGAGTTTTGGGAATGCCTTTAAGTATGTTATACTTTAGTGTACAAGTTATTCGAAGGTCTCCAAAAAGATAGAGAACAGGCTCAGCATCAGGTCTAGCGATTTCAATCCCTCATCAACAAATTTAAAGAACGCTGCCGGAACATAAAGTAAACTTGGTTTCGTCCCGATGTGGTGCACAAACATTTAAAGCAGATCGAGCAGTTGCAGCTCCAGAGCGCTCAGGACAAAACCGAAATACGCGCCCTGAAACTACAGATGCGGGCCATGGGAACGAGGTTAAATCAGCAGACGATAGACGAACACGTCACGGCAGCCATCCGACCAATGACTACGGAACTGGCCGAAATCCACCCAGCCAAGTCTAAGGCCAAACGAAAGCGGCTAGGCCGAGATGGTCGCAAGCGATTAAAACGACTGCGGCTGGCTGAACAAAGACTCAAACCGGAATCATCGAAATTAAAACCTCTTGATGGATAATGAATGATAATACGATTAATTTGTAAATAACGTGTAATATTTCAATGCTAAAGCCATGCATGTCAGATGATGAGGTGGAGTGAAAAATTGTGCGATTTTGGGAAAACAATAGAGTCAAGGGACCAATGAAATCGGACATATATCTTCTATCGATAGTCCGTGGACCCAGAGAGTACCTGACAATTATAGTGCAAGTAGTGCGCTCACTTTTTGCGAGTACTCACCCAGTTGATACATTCCCAACGATGATCACTCATCGGGTGTCAATTGGTAGAATCAACCTTGTATTCTGGGTTACGCTGGAAACAGCACGAAAGGGTGAGATGTCTGACCACATGTAACCAACCACAACAATAGACTCCAATAATTATAGAAAGTGGTATAATTATTTCATATTATGGGTTAAAAATAATAACACAAAGGAGCGAAATAACAAAATCTCAAAATTTTAACCTAATTCGAGGACGAATTTTTTTAAAGGGGGAGATATGTTGCGGATACCTAAATAACAAATTTATAAAAAAATTAATAGAATTACTTGGCGGACGATCTATGGGAACTCGGGGAAGAAAACGAAAGTAAAAAAATGAAAGCTGAGAAAGATAAATCAAATAAAACAAAACAAACAAGAAATTAAAACAAAAAGTCATTGTTAATTAAGAAGTGCAAACGAAGAAGAAATTTCAAATTCCAGAAAAACAAAAATATGTGAAAAGCCGTATCTTGACAGCTTGTCAAAGATAGTGAAATGGCACGAAAAGTCCACACAACACGAAAAGGGAAGAAACAGGACATCTGTCAGGCATAAGGCTGATATAGCGGGGAAAACAAAATTATCTCAAGTACGGAAAACGGGGCAAGGTATAAAAAGGAAGACACAGAAGTTAGAGTTAGTGAGATGAGAGTTAGAGAGTTAGAATTGGAAAGAGAATTAAATTAAGAGAATTTAAAGGAAAATAAAGGGAGAATTAACAAGAGAGTTAAAGGAGAATTGAAAGGAGAATTAAACCCAGTTAAAAACAGAGTGAACCCAGAGTGACAGAAGAGAACTGTTGATAATAAATAATTGATTAGAAGAGTGACGAGAATCTTTTGTAAAATTGAATATAAAGTGGAAGCGAATGAATAAATTTGTGGTCAAAGCAAATAGAACAATCGATCAACGTGCCCTGTAATTGAGTTGATTGACGGCAAGTGATTATTCTTGTTGTTACAGAAATTATTCGAGAAGGGCTATTCTTCACGTAGTGTCACAATATTAATTAATCGCAAGTAATTAATTTGTTTTGAGTTAATTTGTTGTAATTGCAACTTATACGATCTATTGTGAATATTAATAAAGCTTTCTTGTTCGGGATTGTTTATTTGTAAATTAATAAAACACGCTTTGGAACCAGAGTAAAAATTTAAATTTACAAATATTATAACCAACCCAATAACCCAACACCACAAATAAAAAGAGCTATATAAAAAGGAACTGTTGGCCAAGAAATTGACACAAAATTCATACAAAATATCAGACGATAACCCTAAAACCAATATTAAGTGTAAAGTCTTTCTTGGAGACAAATAGGCACTGGTAATAGGAGTGTAATAATGTTTTGTAAAGAGGGCAATATCCTAATCTAATATCATAATAGCTCAGTAGAAATCGATGTGATAGTTAATAGAGATTCTTATATCCTGTATTCAGCACACAGACAAATAACGCAAAATTAAAACAATTAAGTGAGAATAACGACACAGAAGTTTTGCTTAGTTTCCCAGAAAGTCTTTTCGATCGAAACTTACCACCGTGCATGTACTCACGGAAAAATCCTTAATGGAGAAAGTAACATCGCCATCTGCAAACTTAGGAACGCACATATAACCTCCGTTAAACTTAGATACAATTTAATAACAGAACAATAAAATCACGCGTGAAAATAATATTATTATTATCACAAAACCAACAACGGTGAATATCTAGAAATTTCAGAACCCAAGCGAAAACGGTTTCTATGATAACCAAAAAGAAGCTTAAACGTATGATTAACCATGGGAAAATTCAATCAGTAATGCACATAACTAAAGTCACGAATTTGATAGGTCTTTGAGTAATTCTAGAAATTTCACTACATAAATTGTTTTTTAAATAATCCTCAAAAATCAACATGAAGGTAGGAAACCACGTCATAGCGACAAGTAACATCAGAAATAACGAACATGGCTCGGCGGGATATTTGCGCAATTTAGTTAAATTCCTAATAAATACGAAAGTTTAATTTTAATAAAAATATTTAAAAAATGTAAATATAATTAAAAATACGGCTTATATCATCTCCCTTAAAATGTGTCTTTGTCCCACATAACTTATACGCTTTAGTGTATATGTATATATTTATGATTAGTTAAATTAAATTATACGCAAGAGGAGAGCGTGTCCATTGCAAATAGGATTTACAGAAAATGAAAATTTATTTTATAAACTTATTATTGGAATATTTGTAAGTTATATTTATTTTTCTATTACATTTTAAACTATTATTTCAATGAAATAAATGTAATTATATTTGTAGAATCAACGTACGAATTGATATGTTTTCATTGGCATCTCTTGGCCTTTACCTCCACAAGATCCTATATTACTTGCCAACAGTTCCTGAAAGGTTTTTGCTTTCATATTAGATTCTTTGGGACTGTAGATTTCAAATAAAGGTTTCGGCATCTCCATTGATGTGATATTGTATTCAGTAAATTTTCGTTCTTTATAGTATTGAATAGATTTAACCTTTTCAAGATCTATGCACCGGGTTTTGGACAATTCTTTAAGTTTCAAATGGCGAAGATATTTTGTGTACTCAAGCGCTCTTTTCGATCGCGGTCTGAAACAAGTTTTCAAAAATTCAAGTATACCGTGGTTTTTGTTAGTTTTTTGATTATCTATTATCACTTCAACAAAATTAGTGCTTACGTCTTGGTCATATAGGCATCGAATTGGCCATAGCCTAGTTTCAATTTGTGATCGAAAAATTACTTCAAATCTTTTATTAACTGCAACACTAAACTGAGGATTAACAACAAAGTTCATTCCAAAAAATATCAAATCTATAGCAATTAAGGCTACTCCAAATAAATCAGAAAGAAAGTTTTGATGAATATTTTTAAGTGGGAAATCCTTATGAATGAAACGTTGATAGATCTTTTCGGACTTATAAATCATATTGAAATAAATTAAAACCTCTGGATCAGTATATTTTATGTTACCAACAAACCTTCCACATTTTTCAATTTCTTCGACCAACTGGAAAGATTCGGGTTCTGAAAATTTGGCAGCTGACCACCGATCTAGCCAACGAAATCTGTTAGTTAAGCCTAAGTCAGAAATTTTCAAATGACCCCTTGATGACATTAATACATTTTCAGGTTTTAAGTCGTTATGGAGAAGATTTCTCTTTGCTAAATAATCTATTCCTGCTAGTAATTCAAAAGTATATATGAAACCAACTTTTTCAGTATCAAATTTTTTAGTCTCTAGAAAGGTTTGGTTTAGTGACTTCAAAATATTTCTTTTTAAAAGGTCTTCAATGAAAATCGTGATATCACATTTTATAAAATTGACATATGCTCTTAGATCTCCAATACAAAATTCAAAGACTAACCAGTAAGAAGAAAATTGTTGGTCTTGAAATGCTCCATGAAGTTTAACCACAAAAGGACTTTCATTTGCTCGAAAATGTGCATTTCTCTCTGTCATTATCATCACAGTATTATCTAATAGTTTGCTATTTTTTCTATTAGTAGTTACTTCTTTTAATGCATATGTATCTTCTGTGATAGCATCAGTAGTTTTGTATACTTTACCAAAACCTCCTTGGCCTAGAAAATAAAAATTTATTAATCGTTTATCCCAGAACGCTGGTAAGCGATTAATATTCAATATTTTATTCGTTTTAACAGAGTCCCACTTATGTAGTGATATTAGTTCGATAAAATTCTGATAATAGTACTCTTCGTGAACTGTTAACCCCCAAACCGCCGTATTTAGTGCATTATCCTCCAATATTGTTGGCCGTGCTTTTCCTTGAATTTGAATAACTGGACTGTGCTGCACATTAGTTGACGGAGAATACTTTTCAAAAGTTCTCTTCCAACTGCTGATTGGAGTTTGATGCATTAAAATTTAAAAATGTTAAAAAATCAATATTTAAAATCAATTTTAAATTAAGATTTTACGCTCAAAATAATACATGAAGCAACGAGCATTATGATAATGAATAACATCACCTTCAGTAATGTGCAAGTCGTCAGCATTTAAATATACTAATTAGAAATTTTAATAATTAAATTGAACCACATATTAAAAGTTCAGAAAGACCACGCTTAACGTGGGGTATACGGTCCATCAAAGTAGAGCTTTTAAGAAACAGCGTTAACCGAGGTCATCTCATCATGTAGATAATGGGGTTACGAGAAACAGGTAGAAAATTAAAAAATTGTTCAGGTATTTTGTCACTTAAATAAATATATTTAATAATTAAATTTCGAATACATTATTAAATTAATTAAATTATAATACATTGTTCTAATATTATTTTTATAATCACTTTCTTTAAACATCTCCATCTTTTAATTAATAAGAAAATGTGCCAAAAACTCCACAATTGGAACAAAGAAACGCTTCACCAAAAATTTGAATGGGCTTTACGAACGATCAATCTCATAAATGTGCTGCTGGTACTCTTTCTCATCGTCAGATCCAGCGTCGGATTAACCTATAGGCAGACTAGGCACTGCCTAGGGGCCCGCAGTTTTGGGGGCCCCAAAATCGAAATCATCTAAGGAGCCACAAAAAAAATATTTTTTTAATGGATTTTTTATATACTAAAATATAAAAAAATTAAAATACAATATAAAATACATGTATTATATAAAGAATTAAAAAAACATTGTACGTATTTTTTTATTTAAGGAAATTTTCTAAAATATCAACAATTTGGGGCCCCAATAATTTTAAAAGTTGTTATAGTTGAAAAAATATTTTTTCTTTATTTCCGCAACCTCCAAGGGGGTTATAATTAGTGGAGTTTGTCGGTTGAAATTTGCGAAGGCGGGAATCGAATTGTTATTGTGTAGAAACATATTTTTTTGGAGTGTTGGTAAAAATTTTATACACAAAAGAAAAAAATTATTTCAAAGGAAATCGGCTTAAAAATAAAAAATTTAAAATAAAGCAATTTTAGGACGAAGTGAGGCTTTTTTTTAATTGATTAATTGTTAAGATCTAGGTATAGTATAAAAATATTAAAATTATTTAATCAATTTAATTAAAAAATACTTTAATTAAATTTAAGATAGAATGAAACGAAACTACGCAAGCGGAGCGTTTAAAAGGAAGAAAAAAGCAGAGAGAGAAGAAGAAATTAAGAAAATTCCTAAGCTAGATTATTTTTTCACTAAAGATTCTGCAACTGAAAGTGAATTTGTAGCACAAGAAGATCGGCACCAAAGCGACCAAATAGAGGTCTCTTCCAGTACTTCAAATCAACCTATTTTCACTGGAAATTCAAATCAAGTTTTTAATTATTTCGAAAATAATTTGGAGCTGGTAGATAACATTAATAATGAAAATTTAGTGGAATCCCTGATTGAATCATCTCCAAATGCAAATCGTGAGAATGACGTAGGATTATGGAGAGAATTGTCTTCTGAAGACACTTTGTACTGGATTGAGAAGGGCCCTGAAAGTTGCCAACATTCAACAGAAAACTTTCATTCTTCCAAACAGCTCTATAATGACAATACTGTTCGATATTGCTCTAAGACTTTATTCTTTGATGAAAAAACAAATGGAGAAAAGTACACTCGCGAATGGCTTGTATATTCGCCTAAAATTGGAAATGTTTTTTGTTTTGTTTGCAAATTACTCACTGCTTCAAATTTCAATTTAGCAACCAATGGCCTGCGAGATTGGAAAAATGCTGGTTCCTCAATCAAAAGCCATCAAAACTCTTCTGAACATCGTAATGCTTTAGTTACATATTTAACTAGAAAAAGTAACTATTCTGTGTCGGATCAATTGCAAAAAGAAATACAACAAGAAAGGATTTACTGGAGAAAAGTCTTAGAACGAATTGTAGCTGTTATTTGCACCATTGTTGAACGAAATTTACCATTTCGAGGATCAAATGAAATTTTTGGAATGGAAGGAAGTGGCAATTTCATTGGACTCTTGGAACTTATTGCAAAATTTGATCCATTTTTAGCAGAGCACATTAGAAAGTTTGGTAATCCAGGATCTGGAAAAACTTCTTATCTCTCTAAAACAATTTTTGAGGAATTGCTCGATCTGATGGCAAAAACAGTATTGAAGTCGATTTCTGATGACATCAAACAATCAAAATATTTTGGAATGTCTGTGGATTCCACCCCTGATATATCACACAAAGATCAATTGTCCATGATTATCAGATACGTTGATCAAATCAATTTTAAACCAATCGAGCGATTCTTAAACTTTATTGAGATAGAGAATCACACTGGAGAATATTTAGCTGACATTTCATTGGAATTTTTTGAAAAGGATATTGGGTTAAATTTTCAAGATTGCCGATCACAATCGTATGACAACGCTATGAATATGGCCGGAAAATACAAAGGAATGAGGGCAAAAGTTTTTGAAAAAAATGATAAAGCAATTTTTTTACCGTGCAGTGCTCATTCTTTGAATTTTGTTGGAAATTCAGGTGCGGACTGTTGCATAGAATCAATCAATTTTTTCGGATTAATTCAGGAAATTTACAATTTTTTTTCATCGTCTACTAAGAGATGGAACAAGTTAGTTGAATTTTCAAATAGAACGGTAAAATCGTTATCAAAGACTAGATGGAGTGCTCGTTCTGAGTCAGTTAAGGTCATTCACGAAAACTATGAAAATGTAATGGAAGCACTAAATGCCATCATTGAAGATGCAAATTTTGATGGAAACACTAGAAATGAAGCAAATAATTTATTGAATAAAATGGAGGAGTTTGAATTCGCACTTCTCGTTATATTTTGGGATCAGGTTCTAGAGAGAATGAATGCAGTTTCAAAAAATTTGCAAAGTCCTAAAGTCACATTAGACGTTTGTTCTTCGTTATATGCATCTCTAGCTTCATATATTACAAATTTGAAAAATAGCTTTGATGAAATTAAAATTGAAGCTGAAAAATTGTTACCAAACACTGACTACACTTTCAAGAGAAAGGGATTTAAAAAGAAATTTCCAGATGAAGATCAAACTACCACAGAACCAGAAATTAGTGCTAAAGAGAACTTTCTAAACAACGTCTTCATGAAAATTTTAGAAAACATCGAAAATAATTTGATTCAGCGCTCTGATTGTTACTTGGAAATTTCTAAAGTGTTTGGTTTTTTGACAAATATTGAATTGTCGCAAGAAGATTTGAAACAACATGTGAATAACGTTGTTGAAAAATATCCAGATGATATAGACGATTCACTTTTTTTTGAGTTACTACAATTTCACGAATATATCAGGAACGATTGGCCAAATGATCATCCAAATCATTTGAGTTTCTACGAGATAATTAAGGAAAAAAATTTGGAAATTGCTTTTCCAAATTTGGAAACAATTTTAAGAATTTTTTTGTGTCTAATGATTGCTAATTGCACTGGCGAAAGAAGTTTCTCAAAATTGAAGCTGATTAAAATTTTTTGAGGTCAACGATGAGTCAAAAAATTTTGAATAATTTGGCCTTATTATCTTGTAACATTGATAAATTGAAAGCTATTGATTTTGATTCATTGATTGATCAATATGCTCTAGAAAAATTTAGAAAGAAAGTTTTGTAAAATTATATTTTTGACATGACATATGTATCTTATTTTTAAACGGAATTATTTAATAAATATATTTCAAAATATAAATAGGTAGTAAATAATTATTTCTTAAATACTTTTAGCAAATAAAATAACCTACATAATTTCCTTGAAATATACTAATTAATTTTGAGGGCCCCAAAAACCTCCTTTGCCTAGGGCCAACAAATGCTTAAATCCGGCCCTGGTCAGATCACAGAACTTGGAGTCAATGGATACGTTCAGTTCAAATCAGCATTTACGCTCGGATCATGAAGACTGCACCATCGCAATAGAACATTCAAACAACACTATTAGGAGGTTCATCCTGTAAAACATTAAAATCAGTTTTTGTTTCCATAAATTTTATTTCAGTAAATATCAGTATCAAATTATATCTTCTTTAAACTTTCTTATTTAAACAAATTTTCTACGAAGATATTTTTAATTAAAATATCTTCTTATTTTTTTTTAAAAATTAATCTAAAATTTAATTTTTAAAATTTTCAATTTAAAAATTTCTTCATCATAAAACTTCCTCATATACCCCTTCTTAAGAAATTTTTAAGTTTTTCCACATTTCTATCGATCCTTTTTCCATCTTCATTTCTTAAGATGTATCGTCTGTCATGCACTTTCTCTATCACTTTGTACGGACCTTCATACCTGTCCTGGCCTTTGTGGCGTGTTTCTACTTTTACTAATACTTCTTCTCCTACATTGAATTTTCTCCTTGTTTGTTCTTCTAGTTCTTCCTTTATCGGTATTTCTTTGTACCCTTACCATTTCTCCCTGCTAATCTTTTTTCCAAAAACTATCTCTGCCGGGCTTTTCCCTGTCGTTTTTTGTTTGGTTGCATTTTGTTGGGCTAGAACTGACTTCTAGACCCAAAATTCTAATTGTTATTGAAATGCGTAGGTACATAACATGCAAAAACCAATAAGTATAGTTAAATATTAAAAATACACCAAATAAACAATATTAATTAAAGGAGAAAACAACAAAAACATAAACACAGAAATTAAATAAAATTATACCAAAAGCAAGAAGTTATGCAAAATCGAACTCAAAAATAACCAAATAAACATAGAGTTACGAACAACAGACTCGAATAACTTAAAAGACGGTTGTTAAATAAAACTAGAAGTCGAATTCAAATTGTATTCAAAAACTATAACAATATCGGTTTGACTAAACAAATCATTAAATTGACGATTAAGCATTTATAAATAACAATAATAATTATGTACGCCATAATATAATACGAATATAATACTTTAATATATGTATATGTTAATTTCTTAATAGTAATAATTCAGATGTAAATTTATTATTATAATATTATATTGTGCTAATAATTAAATCTTCCTCACAACGGTAAAAACAGTAAAGAATTCCAGAAAAACCCAGAACATTCCATAAAAATGGCGATAACCATCACAAAAGCCATCTAGAACAGTAAAAGTTAGAACAATAAATAAATTAGTAATAAAAATAAAAAAATCTTAAAAAGAAATTCAGAAAACATCAGTTAAAATAAAAATTAAATTAAAAGTAATATGGAATGTTCTGGAACCGTTCTAAATCCATCATGGACGTAAAATTAATGAAAAATAATTAGAAAATAAAAATTTAAAAATAAAAACAAAAATTATGGCACAAAAATTGCCATTAAAAATATCAAAATCGCAAAATAGAAAATTCTGGAATAAAAAGAATTCGAGTTTGTTTTAATGCATCAATACATACACGTGTACTTGCACACACAAAAATAGGTATATATACCGAAGCATTTTAGTCACAAAACATCACTTTATGCCAAATTCATTTTTTTTGTGAACAATCTTTGGTAATCTTAGCAGTAAGAAGTATTTTATTTGCATTATAATGTATATTTTTGGTTATATAATTCATATTAACTTTTAAATTTTTCTCATTTTCTTTTGGATCGTTGGATGTAAGAGTGATTAGAGTCGTACAGATTATCTACGCCTCTGATCAGCCTTGCATTCAACCAAGTTATAAAATCTACAACCACATGCAGATACGCATTATCATTATTATAGTTTTTTTTGTGTTCGGTCATCGGAGGTCGTCCACTTCATGGTTCTGCCATGGATTTCTGTCGATAAAACCCCTCCGCTATGGCTCCAACTATTTATTATCGGTCGACAACGATATGTTTCGACTCTACATAGCAGTAGAGCTTGTCGTAGCGGTCACAGTGGGGCCGTGTAAGCAAGCATTCTTCCCGACTTCAAATGCAGTACACAATTAAAATCAACACTAAAAATTTCATACACTACTTCACACTAGGATCATAATTGAGTAGATCTCAGACCTAACTAAACACAATCTTACAATTCGGTAATGTAGTCGGTTGGAAATCATTAAGAAACTCAGCTATAGCTACACGTTTGTCGAACCTNTGTAAAACATTAAAATCAGTTTTTGTTTCCATAAATTTTATTTCAGTAAATATCAGTATCAAATTATATCTTCTTTAAACTTTCTTATTTAAACAAATTTTCTACGAAGATATTTTTAATTAAAATATCTTCTTATTTTTTTTTAAAAATTAATCTAAAATTTAATTTTTAAAATTTTCAATTTAAAAATTTCTTCATCATAAAACTTCCTCATATACCCCTTCTTAAGAAATTTTTAAGTTTTTCCACATTTCTATCGATCCTTTTTCCATCTTCATTTCTTAAGATGTATCGTCTGTCATGCACTTTCTCTATCACTTTGTACGGACCTTCATACCTGTCCTGGCCTTTGTGGCGTGTTTCTACTTTTACTAATACTTCTTCTCCTACATTGAATTTTCTCCTTGTTTGTTCTTCTAGTTCTTCCTTTATCGGTATTTCTTTGTACCCTTACCATTTCTCCCTGCTAATCTTTTTTCCAAAAACTATCTCTGCCGGGCTTTTCCCTGTCGTTTTTTGTTTGGTTGCATTTTGTTGGGCTAGAACTGACTTCTAGACCCAAAATTCTAATTGTTATTGAAATGCGTAGGTACATAACATGCAAAAACCAATAAGTATAGTTAAATATTAAAAATACACCAAATAAACAATATTAATTAAAGGAGAAAACAACAAAAACATAAACACAGAAATTAAATAAAATTATACCAAAAGCAAGAAGTTATGCAAAATCGAACTCAAAAATAACCAAATAAACATAGAGTTACGAACAACAGACTCGAATAACTTAAAAGACGGTTGTTAAATAAAACTAGAAGTCGAATTCAAATTGTATTCAAAAACTATAACAATATCGGTTTGACTAAACAAATCATTAAATTGACGATTAAGCATTTATAAATAACAATAATAATTATGTACGCCATAATATAATACGAATATAATACTTTAATATATGTATATGTTAATTTCTTAATAGTAATAATTCAGATGTAAATTTATTATTATAATATTATATTGTGCTAATAATTAAATCTTCCTCACATCCCCCCTGTTTAAAAGGCTTTAGCCATTCTACATTTCGAATCATTGTTTTACCTTCTTTATCCATAAGTTCGTAACTTCTATCATGTAGTTTTTTTATCACTCGAAAAGGTCCTCTGTATCTATCATCTTCTTTTTTTCTTATGTCTATCTTTACTAAAACGTTGTCATCTATTTTAAATTCTCTATTAATTCTATCTGCGTTTCTGTACTTAACATTTCTTTGCTTTTCTTGTATCTCTTCAATGATTCTAATTCGGTCATTATTAACTTCCTTTTTGTTTTGCCATTCTCTTGTTATTCGAAACCCAAATACTATTTCCGCTGGACTTTTCCCTAATGTACTTTGTACGGTTGCGTTCAAAGCAAATTCAATTTCTGGTAATACCTCTACCCAATTGCTTTTTAATCTATCTTTAATTGAGGTATTCATGAAATCTCTTATTGTTCGAAATTGCCGTTCTATTAATCCATTTGCACTATGATGGTATGGACTTGAAAATTGAAGCATTATGTTATGGGTTTTAGCTAATTCTTTCATCACACCTGATTCAAATGTCTTTCCACAATCTACTTGAATTATCCTAGGAGAACCGTATTTTAGAATCCAAAATTTCATTATTGTGTCCGCTGTTGTTTTCTCATCTTGCTTAGAAACTGCTGTAAGAGAAATATATCGAGTGCACATATCAATAATTCCTAAAATATACTTTTTCCCATGTACACTTGTTTTCAAAGGTCCACAAAAATCTATAGCAATTGTTTCAAACGGTTTCGACACTTCCGTTTTTAGTATAGTTTCCTTTGTTTTAGTTGTTAGTGTTTTTCTTTTTTGACATAATTCACAATTTTGAATAATTTCTGTAGTTATCATTTGTAATTCATCCATGTCATAATTTACTTTTATGTAGTCAATCACTTTTTTGCAACCTGCGTGGCATAGGATTTTATGCATTTCTTTGATAAATTTTTCGCGATTGTTTTTAGGAATCCAAATTTTATTTTCTTTTGTCATGATAACATCATCATCAATCTTAAATTTAGTTTTTACATTTTTCATGATTAATTCTTTTTGATTTTCTATCTCAACATTACCCTTTTGCCAAATCACACCTTGCTTAACAGCTGTCATTGTTAAAAGTCTTGTTTTCATTTTTTCTGTTTTAGGATTTTCATGAACTTCCATACATTGAGTACATCGTCCACAATTATCTCGGGATAATGCATCTGCATTGGTATGTTCCATACCTTTTCTAAATGAAATATCCATATCCAAACTGCTAAGAAAATTTATCCAAGTTTGGAATTGTGCCGTGATTGGCTTTTTTGTTGTCATCATGAATGTTATTGCTTTATGGTCCGTTCTTAATTTAAATTTTTTCCCATACAAATAATGTTTAAAATGTTGAGTAAAATAATAAATGGCCAATAACTCCTTCCTTGTTATACAATAACCTATTTCATGCTTATTCATTGAATGCGAACCATATGCAATTACTCGCTCATGTCCCTGTTCGTCTAACTATGATAAAACCGCACCAATTGTGTCAAAACTTGCATCAGTGTCCAAAATAAATTCTTTCTGAAAGTTAGGGTATATTAATACTGGTGTTTTCGATAATGCATTTTTTAATTCTTCAAATGCTTCTTCACATTTCTCTGACCATATAAGTTTTTCATTAGTCGTACCACATATAGACTCTAATATTCGTGAAAACATTGAATAATTTTTTATAAATTTTCTATAATAATTACACAACCCCAAAAAACTTCTTAGTTGTTTCAAACATTTAGGTCTTACAAAATTTTTAATTGCTTCAATTTTATTTTCATCCACCTTCACACCTTCATTATTAATTATATGGCCTAAAAATTTTGTCTCATTTGTTAAAAATATACATTTTTCTGGATTTACTCGTAATCCCGCTTCCTTAATTTTCATTAATACTTCATTTATTCTTTTAAAATGCTCTTCTTTATTTGTAGAAAATATTAATATGTCATCCAAATATACAATAGCTGTATTCCACAGAAGTTTTCCTAAAACCATATTCATTAATTTTTGAAATGTAGCCGGTGCCGCAGCAATTCCAAAAGGCATTCTATTAAAACAGTACTGTCCGCTCCTTGTTGAAAATGCGGTTTTTTCTTGTGAATTATTTGTTAACTCCACTTGATAATATGCACTTCCAAGATCTATAGTACTAAAAAACTTGGATCCATTGAGTGAATCTAACATTTGTTCAATATTAGGCATTGGAAATATTTGTCTTTCTTGAACATTAGAAAAATTGCGTTGTCGATCTTGTATATCGGCAAATCCTTGTCGTTTCTTTATTACGTTTGCGAACGTTTCTTTTCTTTGCATAACTGCAATACTAGAAACTTCAATGTTGATAGCATCAACTTTACGAATTACGTCCTTGATCTCTTCGACTTTTAAAGCATCTCGCATCTTGATCTCTTTTTGGATTTCTTTGTCTTTGACACAATGTATCAAAAAATAAGCGACTAATTCGTTTTTATCCCACTTGTGTTTCAATACTTTGTCGACCATTTTCTCAATCTTTTCGAAAAACACTGGCGCTGCATCGTTATCTTTCTCATAATTGTATAAGTTCAGAAAATCGCCTATCAGTGTTGACGGCTTCTTGAAAGCTTCTCTGAGTCTATCTTCAAAATTAATAAATTTGACATCGACGGCTTCATAAATCGGTAAAATATCTCTTGAAATAAGGCATTTTATCATCATATTTTGGTTATCTTGATCTAGACCACATAACTGAAAATATCGCTTACATTCTTCAATGAAAGTTTCGATTTCGTATCTTCCGTCGTAAACATCCGGAATCATCTTATTCACTATTGCCAGGGTCGCCATGTTAAATAAAACTAGAAGTCGAATTCAAATTGTATTCAAAAACTATAACAATATCGGTTTGACTAAACAAATCATTAAATTGACGATTAAGCATTTATAAATAACAATAATAATTATGTACGCCATAATATAATACGAATATAATACTTTAATATATGTATATGTTAATTTCTTAATAGTAATAATTCAGATGTAAATTTATTATTATAATATTATATTGTGCTAATAATTAAATCTTCCTCACAACGGTAAAAACAGTAAAGAATTCCAGAAAAACCCAGAACATTCCATAAAAATGGCGATAACCATCACAAAAGCCATCTAGAACAGTAAAAGTTAGAACAATAAATAAATTAGTAATAAAAATAAAAAAATCTTAAAAAGAAATTCAGAAAACATCAGTTAAAATAAAAATTAAATTAAAAGTAATATGGAATGTTCTGGAACCGTTCTAAATCCATCATGGACGTAAAATTAATGAAAAATAATTAGAAAATAAAAATTTAAAAATAAAAACAAAAATTATGGCACAAAAATTGCCATTAAAAATATCAAAATCGCAAAATAGAAAATTCTGGAATAAAAAGAATTCGAGTTTGTTTTAATGCATCAATACATACACGTGTACTTGCACACACAAAAATAGGTATATATACCGAAGCATTTTAGTCACAAAACATCACTTTATGCCAAATTCATTTTTTTTGTGAACAATCTTTGGTAATCTTAGCAGTAAGAAGTATTTTATTTGCATTATAATGTATATTTTTGGTTATATAATTCATATTAACTTTTAAATTTTTCTCATTTTCTTTTGGATCGTTGGATGTAAGAGTGATTAGAGTCGTACAGATTATCTACGCCTCTGATCAGCCTTGCATTCAACCAAGTTATAAAATCTACAACCACATGCAGATACGCATTATCATTATTATAGTTTTTTTTGTGTTCGGTCATCGGAGGTCGTCCACTTCATGGTTCTGCCATGGATTTCTGTCGATAAAACCCCTCCGCTATGGCTCCAACTATTTATTATCGGTCGACAACGATATGTTTCGACTCTACATAGCAGTAGAGCTTGTCGTAGCGGTCACAGTGGGGCCGTGTAAGCAAGCATTCTTCCCGACTTCAAATGCAGTACACAATTAAAATCAACACTAAAAATTTCATACACTACTTCACACTAGGATCATAATTGAGTAGATCTCAGACCTAACTAAACACAATCTTACAATTCGGTAATGTAGTCGGTTGGAAATCATTAAGAAACTCAGCTATAGCTACACGTTTGTCGAACTTCATTGAGAAATAAATTTTTCGTATCAGCGTAAATATCTTTCTCGGAATTAACCGTAATAATGCTCATAAAGAAGTTCGACAAGCGTGAATCATAAAATTAATTATAAACTCCTTAAAGGTCAACTTATGCCCTTACATCATTGTTAATATGTAGTCTGCAAATCCCCTAAGTCAATCATAAAATAGAGGTTCATATCGTAGAATATAATTTTCATCTGGAAGGAATAGCTCATGAATGCCTAATGTTAGTAAATTACGAAATACAACCTCATATTACACTTAAATATCAATCTATAAATGTATAATATGCCTGAACTATAAAACATAATTTTGAACTACCCTTAAAAATATGATCTCTAAATGTATAATATTCCTAATTTATAAAATATAATTTTATATTACATAATTGCTAAACCCATAGTATTCCTAAATTATAAAATATAACTTTATACTATACTTGAAAATATAATTTCTAAATGTGTAATATTCCTAAAGTACGAAAAATAATTTTATATTGTACTTAAAAATATAATTTATAAATATTAAATTATAAAATATAACTTAATACTATGCTTGAAAATATAATTTATAAATGTGTAATATTCCTAAATTATAAAATATAACTTTATACTATACTTAAAAATATAATTTATAAATATGTGATATTCCTAAATTATAAAATATAACTTTAAAATATAATTCATCAACGTATAATATGCCTAAACTATACAATATAACTTAATATGATACATAAAAATATAATGTATAAATGTTTACTAGTCTCAAATTATAAAAGATAACTTTATATTATACTAAAAATTATAATTTATAAATGTATAAAACTTCCAAATTTCGGAATATAATTTTGTATTGTAATTAAAAATAACTTGTGAATATATACTATTCCCAAATTTTAAAGTACGTATTTACATTAAACCGAATTTATAGTTTATAAATCGAATCAACGACGAAAATTTTATTAATGACCCCCTAAAATCACCAATCATCATCCAAAGACTCTAAATCAGCTGATTACAAGATATAGAATATCCACATTATATATAAAATATAAATTGTAGATTTTTACGAATGACCCCCTTTATAGAGGGCAATCTTATCGGAACACAAATTCACAATTGTTAATATTACTATTCTCAATATTATTATTGTTATTATAATAGAATTATTACTATCAATATTGGCATCCCTATTATTATTATCATTCTTATTTTACATTATTAGAATAATTATTCGTAATTAAAAAAAAATTAAAACCATAAACCATTTTGGGATTCCCCTGTTTCTAAATTTAGTTCAATAAAATTTACAAAAACCACTACAATCTAATTTTAGTAACAGCCCCTTCCCCCAGAGGACGACGTCAAGATCATTATTGTTAATTAAGAGTATGTGTGGATGTCTATATGTGTATAACAGATTAATTTACCCCAAGGTTGGCGGATGACTGGAAAATTTTAGTTAACTT
This sequence comes from Schmidtea polychroa, assembly GCA_959609185.1. Taxonomy (NCBI): domain Eukaryota; kingdom Metazoa; phylum Platyhelminthes; order Tricladida; family Dugesiidae; genus Schmidtea; species Schmidtea polychroa. Next base: position 66,712 of record CAUHTR010000534.1, on the reverse strand, counting down.
AACTGCCCCAGAAATTCAGAGTTATATAAAACTTACATTAATAAATTGATAGGGTTAATTAAGATTATTTGAATTATCAGTAGAGCATTGAGACAAATGGTACAAATTATCGAAATACACCAAAAAACTTTATAAATCATTAGTAAATTATAAATGTATATTTTATATAAAATATAAAAAAGCATTATCAAAAGGAAATATCAAACTTTATAAATTTTTAACAAATTATAAATGTGTATTTTATATAAACTACAAAACATCATCGAAAGGAAATACCATGAAAGCAAAAGTACCAGCAAGGAGTCGTACGACAATCCCTCAAAAATTAAGATCAGCCATCCTCGTCCGAGTAAAAATTTCCACCAAACGTATCTGAAATTGAAAATTTATTATTAATAAATAAATTACTTCCAAGCTAGCCAAAGAAGATTACACCACTCACGACGAGCACAACCGAGGGAGAAGTAAGTAAAACGAGAAACTAAGCTCGTCACTAATACTTATCGCCCCGGTGTACCCGAATTTAGTAGTAAATTACCAAAAGGGTCTGACTTCATAAATTCGAAGAAAAATTAAAGTATTAAATTTTGAATTACCATCTAGTGGTAAACAAGATTCTGAAAATTTAAATGATTAAATTAAACAAAGTTAATTGCTAATTAATTTTAGGATATATTTAGTTAAAGTATAAGACACCATGTCTGCATTTTGGTGATTAATACCCTTTCTGTATTCTACTCTTATATCTAAACTGCTCAAATAATTGATCCATGTTTGGAATTGTGAAGTAATCGGCTTCTTGGTTGTCATCATAAACGTGATTGCCTTGTGGTCTGTCCTGAGCGTAAATCTTCTTCCGTAGAGATAGTGCTTAAAATGAATGCAAAAAATAATATACCGCCAATAGTTCCTTTCTTGTAATACAATATCCTTTCTCGTGGCTCGTCATCGAGTGTGATCCATACGCATTTACTCTTTCCTTTCCATCTTTATCTCTTTGCGAAAGTACTGATCCAATGGTATCGAAACTAGCGTCGGTATCTAAAATGAACTCCTTTTTCATAAGATTGGCGCCGTCGTGAGTGCTAATTTCAATCCCTCAAACACGCTATTCGTTCCTTCACTCCATTCTAATTTTTTGTTACTTGGTCCGCTACATAATTGTTCTAACATCCTTGCCTTCTTTGCATAATCACTGATGAATCTTCTATAATAATTGCAAATACCTAAAAAGCTTCGGAGTTTCTTTAAGCAATTAGGCTTCCCAAAGTTCTGTATGGCCTGAATTTTAGATGGATCTGTCTGTACTCCTTCCTTGCTGATTATGTGTCCTAAGAATCTGATTTCTTCCTTTATTATTTGGCATTTTTCTGGATTAATCCTTAGGCCTGCTTCCTCAATCGCCTTTAACACTTCTCCGAGTATTGTATAGTGTTTCTCTTTATTGCTTGAATAAATCAAGATGTCGTCCAAATACACCATTGCTCCCTTTATTTTGCCTAATACTTTTGTCGTCATTTTTTGAAACGTACCTGGTGCTGCTGCAATTCCAAACGGCATTCTGTTGAAACAATATTGTCCATTCTTTGTTGAGAAAGCTGTTTTCTCCTGTGATTCTTCTTCTAGTTCCACTTGGTAATATGCATTACCTAGATCGATTGAGCTGAAAAAGACGGATCCTCCTAACAAATCCAACATCTCGTCTATGTTTGGCATTGGAAATGCCTGCCTCTCTGTTACCGCGTTCAGCTGTCTAAAGTCCAAGCATAGTCTAATATCCTTTTTCTCTTTTTTCCATACACATATTAGCGGTGTATTCCATGGAGAGTTACATTTCCGTATAATTCCATTTTCGTACAAATTTTGTATTGCTACTTCAATCTTTGATTCCAAATTTAGTGGTTGGCGATATGGTTTTATGTTTATCGGCTCACCTCTTGTAACTATCTTGTGTTTTACCAAATGTGTGCGACCCACATCCCATTTATCTGCCATAAACACGTTTCCACTGTTTGTTATAATTTCCTTTAATTTGCTATCTTCATTGATCTTTAACTGTTCCAACGCTCGTATCAATCGTTCTTCATCCTTTATTTTTCTGCCAAATTTTGCTTCAATGTTACAAATATAGTTCTTTTCTTTTTCACTTTCCTCGATATCTTTAATTTTTAACAGTTTAAATCCAAATGTTTCTTGTAATTCGATTCCTCCAATCACATCTGGTGTCACTTTCTCCGCCACAATGAATATAACTTCCTTCGAAACATTTCCAATGGTTACTTGCACCTTCGTTTTTCCTATTGTCTCGATCGTACTCTCGTTTGCGTAACTTTTCGTCACTTTTCGTCAATTGTTGTCCTCGTAGCTTGTTAAAACAGTTCACACTCATTACATTGATTCTTGCACCCGTGTCTAATAAACAGTCGAAATTTTCCCCATTCATCCTTACTGTTATACTAGGCCTTCCTTGCATTTTGTTATACAAAATTTCAACAACCTGCTCCGTTTCAATGGTTCCAATTCTTTCCACTTCCTCTTCAAACATTTCTCTCTTTAGGAACCTGTATACTTTCTCGTTTACCCTTCCAACATTCTCCCACTTTTCTGCCCGTTGAGGATATCCCATAGAATATGGCTCCAACCAACTCCTCTACTGGTTGAGCCCTGTTGTTTGGGTACGTCTTCCTAAAATTATCTTCATTTGTCTCTACACACGATTCCCTTTCTTCTTCTTCCTCGATACCATTTATCCGACTGTATCTGTTTCCCGTGAATCTTTGTCTCTCCGTCGCTCTCCCGTACCTCATCTTTGTATAACACTCCTCGGATCTATGACCATTTTTGCTACATCTTTCACAACGTATTTCCTGACACAATCTTCTTATATGACCTTCTTTCCCACACCCAAAACATCTTGGAGCTTTTTTATCTGGACAGTTTCTACTTATATGTCCGCTTCTATGACATGTCCAGCATTCTATTTTACCTTTTATTGGACAATCAATTTTCGTGTGTCCTATTTTGTGGCATAACCAGCATTCTGGCATTTCTCTTCGGATACTTTCTTCTCTCTGTTCTTTCTTCTTGTATTGTACTCTTCTCTGTGGTTCCTGATAGACCACTCTGGCGTAACTTTTTATACTGTTTATCTGATCTCTTTCCTTGTCTACTTTGTCCATCAGAATTAGTGTTTCCTTTATTTCTTCTGTGCTTTTTATCTTCCGTACTATCACTTCTTTGTCAACTTCTTTATTTTCCCCACATACTATTAACATCCTTGCTGTTAATTTCTCTTTGGTAAATTCTTTATTTTCAAACATCCTATCAACAAGGTCCTCCACCTTTTTAAAATACGTTTCTATTTCTTCACCCTTCCGCTTGTAATTCAACAAGTTTTGTAGATCCTTTAATACATCTCTTTCGCGATCGAATGCTAATCACAACCTAGCCTGGAATCCTTCGGCTTTTTTCAGTGTTTTGGCATACACTTCCAGGAGGTCCTCATCAATCATGCAAGATTTTAATCTTTCCTGATCTTTCTTCTGCGTGATTCCCTTGGCGTCGAAATAAATTTCGCGTCTTTTAATGAACTTTTCCAAGTCGTCACCTTGGCAGAATACCTTTGGTAGCAATCTTTCGGTGATTGCGTCAGTGTTTACCGCTGCCACCATATTAGGAGGTTCATCCTGTAAAAGATTAAAATCAGTTTTTGTTTCCATAAATTTTATTTCAGTAAATATCAGTATCAAATTATATCTTCTTTAAACTTTCTTATTTAAACAAATTTTCTACGAAGATATTTTTAATTAAAATATCTTCTTATTTTTTTTTAAAAATTAATCTAAAATTTAATTTTTAAAATTTTCAATTTAAAAATTTCTTCATCATAAAACTTCCTCATAAACACAAAATCAGGAAAGTCGTATCTAATAAAATGCAATATCAGTCCTAAATTCACAAATAACCTATACACTTTACAAAGATGTGTAATTCAATGAATATATTGTACCAATTAGTTTTATGTTCCTACAACAACAAATATTTATTTCTTACAAATATTTAAACATAACAAGCGGATATATAAAAATGAATAAAATTTCATTTATGTTTAAGATCATTCAGAATCTTCTATAATTACCACTTTCTTCCTTTTTATCAAGATGGTATTTCTGATGTTAGTTTTGATTTATATTATGCTTTTATTGTTATTATTTTATTATTATAATTAATATTATTATTTTCAAATATTCGAATAATAACTAAGAAAATATAAAAAATATATAAGAAATAAAAAATAAAATAAGAAATTCAAAATTTGGAAATAAGAAAATAAAGGTTTTATTAGAATCTGAATTGTGATTACATGAATTAAGGAACATTGAATTCCAATTTAAGGGTTTACATATATGTTAAATAAAATTTGTATGCACTTAACTATTTTGTTGTATTATTATTGTAAATCATATATATCTTGGGATAAAACTGATTTTTAGGTCCAAAGTTAGTATTGTGACGGAATGCATCGGCACATAACACGCATACCCAGTGTGAGGTGTTTTCAACTGAGAATTAAATATTTCGATTCCCGGTAAGTTTATCGAAAACGAGTTTATCGAAAAATATTATTTTTAAGGAACTTACGAATTGTGTATTTTATCTCAAAAAAGCATGTCTCCTTTTAAAAAATTAAAAACTTTTAAATATTTTATTTATATACAGAAATTTTAAATATTTTATTTATATATGTACATAATATTTATATTATAATTTTAAAATTTAATATGAAAGATTGTGAACAATCGATCGTAAATGATCATTTATATTATCACACGAGCACTGCATTTAATTTTATAGTTTTCACATCGCCAATATATTTTGGCTTCAAAACCTTTGTCCTTATAGAATAAACATCCATTTAAAAACAATTTCTGTTTTCCTTTTTCACTAATAAAGAATTGTAAATCCATTTTCAAATTAATTTTTTAAATATTTAAATTATTATCACTAATTTTTTGCATTTTAAGTTTCTGCATATAAAGAAAAAATTTAAAAGTTTTTAATTCCTTAAAAATAATATTTTTCGATAAACTCGCTTTCGATAAACTCGTTTTCGATAAAGTCGTCGGCTACCATATACAGGAGTTGACCAAAATAACAAATGTTATAAGGAAAGATTGTTGAAAGCATTCGTCAAAAAAACAAGTTTGGCAGAGTATTTACAATCTGCTATGTCTTATAGACAGACGAGTGAAGAGCTCGATAAATATTATACTATCATAGACGAGTTAGTCGATAAAATATTGGGGCATGAGTTAAACAAGGAAAGTTTAACAGAATATCTGATGGAACACTGTGCAGCTGAGAAGACTTTAAAACAAAGAATTTTCTCTAAGTGATAACAAAGTAACAACGGAAGTAAAGAAAAAAATCAAGAAGTAACATGAATCTCGTATAGTTGTAGAAGAGATCTATGCAGTGAGAGAAAGAAGGCCAGAACAGAATATAACAAGAAACTATAGAAACGCGGTTACAATTCAAACAAGAAATATTGTATCATCAAGATATAATAGTGAGTCTAGAGAGTATCGAGAAGAAAGACCGAACAGAACTAAGAACGAATGTTGGACATGTCACAAGGTAGGACATTTGAGTAGAGATTACTTAACAAAGAAGCCAGTTACATGTTTTACATGTGGAAGACAAGGACATGTAAGATCCGATGACCACACTAAATATTAGCTTAGTAGAATTACTTCATATAACATTCGATAGCACTGGGGCAGAAATCAATGAGTTTTTAATTCTAGAGCATTGTTTATCTTATTTTACAGGAACCATTGAAATGTCCAAGGATCTACAAATCGCATGCAGGGAATGTGTTAACCACATTATTAAGGATGTGAGCAAAAATACATATGCATATGCTAATAAGCTTATCTCCGATCAATTCATCATAAAATACTTGGTTCGAGAACAGCATATGAACTTCCTAAGAAGTTATAAATATATGGCAATCAAAAGTAAATTATAATCAAAATTAATTTTATAACAGATATTCTTTAATGTAGAAAGAAAAAAATTAGATATAACATGTGATTTTTGAGCACAAATTCAATAATTCTATGTGCACAGTTAATAAAAATGTTGGCACACTTTTAATTGTTTTATGGGGACAGTTAATTTATCCTCCCTATTAATAAATTTATGTGTACAGTTAATAACCATCTCTTTTTATTTATAGTCGGATTTTGTATTGAAATTCTAAGGTTCAAGGAAACGCCCTATAGTCAGAAAAAACAGCCTTTATCTATAGGCCATTTTTTATTGGAAATCCCAGAAAAAATAAGAGTGGCCCACTGCATCAATTACGTAACCGTTGAGCAAAAAATACTGCAGCAACCCCAGACGGACTTTACCGGATGGTCGTGCTATAGAGGGCCACTAACTACCTACTGAGATAAAATCTAAATGTACTCAGCTTTAAATGATTGTCAATCTTAAAGCAAGATACTAATAAATGTTTGTGATAATTTCTTTGATGTAGTATAGAGTTACAAGATATTTTACATCAGAATGAAGGACATGTTCAAATAAGAACCGCATAATCCGGAATTCCTGATCACTTTATAGTAGACCTATATATGAATACACACTATTAATGTGTGCATTATGGAACAACCATGACAAGAACACTTTATTATTTCTTGACTAGATGAGTGTGTAAATCGCATATTTACATTTTTAAAAAGATTATATTAATCATTTAACCCGCATAATCCGGGACGTTTGATCACTTTAGCCTTTAAATACCCAAGACTTTTTCATAAAAATTAGAAAGTACACTTTAAACATTTATTTCTTCGAATTCTAAAACTACGATTCCATCATATATATAAACATCAGAATGAAGGACATGTTCAAATAAGAACCGCATAATCCGGAATTCCTGATCACTTTATAGTAGACCTATATATGAATACACACTATTAATGTGTGCATTATGGAACAACCATGACAAGAACACTTTATTATTTCTTGACTAGATGAGTGTGTAAATCGCATATTTACATTTTTAAAAAGATTATATTAATCATTTAACCCGCATAATCCGGGACGTTTGATCACTTTAGCCTTTAAATACCCAAGACTTTTTCATAAAAATTAGAAAGTACACTTTAAACATTTATTTCTTCGAATTCTAAAACTACGATTCCATCATATATATATATATATATATAAATGTTGTATAAAAAGAGCTCTAATAAATAATTAGTTTCCTACTTTATATAAATGAATAGTTATTTATTTACCACTATATTTCCAGGACTTTAATACTAATTTTAACATTTAATTTTGAATCTCATTTTCGCGTTGAACATGATACATTTTCATTAGTTCTAATTCAATATTTTCACTTTTCTTGTTATTGCTTTAATGTTTTATCCTACTTATATTAATTGGCGGTAAATGAGTATTTTAATTCGGACTCGGTATATGTGAATGTATGTTATCATCTTAATAAAACAAATCATAATAGTCCTTTGTTTTTTTACATATATTTATATAATTGCTGACATCCATATCAACATCACATCAATATCAACTTCAAAATTCCTAAATTATAATTTATGAAATGAAATAGCAATCATAAAAATATAGAATGTTGTTTTAATAATGAATGTGGAAACAATGTTCAAAGTACTATATCAAATAATAATAAATTTTAATTAATTTCAAAATCTTGATATAAATTAATTTTTAAATATAATATATATATATATATATATATATATATTTCGAAATGACACTATATAGGAAATTAATTTGGTATATGAAAGGTCTCAAAGAATATACACAGTAATAAATTCTTTTTGTTATAAATAACTGCTTTTTCATTGTAGAAATGGATACATAGAATCTAGTAAATCTTTCAACCCAAATGATTTAAATGTTGATCTATCTGGAAAAGTTTGTCTGATAACAGGAGCTAACAGTGGACTTGGAAAATCATGTGCTGAACATTTATCAAAGTTAGGCGCCAAAATTCACATGGTTTGTAGAGATAAAAAGAGAGGAGAACAAGCTTTACATGAGCTTAAAGAACACACCAATAGCGATGTAAGGATTGGTTAAAATTTTAATTTAAATTAATTATTAAAATTGTTTGTAAAAGATGTATACAATTTACTGGCATAAAATTAATATAAGATTACCTAATGCTTAGAATAAACTTTCAAAAGTTGTAATTCTTTTCATCTTCCTTTATATTTCCTTTGTTTCATGATGCTTAATTTTTTTATTGTCGGTTTACTTTTAAATTAAATCTAAATTACTGTTTTGTTATGATAATATATAATGTAAAAGGTATTACATAATTATAAACATCGCAGAATATATAAAACGTGGAATATATCTGTATACTATACAGTGTATAGGATCCAAATTATTATATTTATTTTGGCATTCCTTTATCCAATCCCAAAATCCCCAATATTATATCACAATGCAAACAGTAGAAAACTCAAATATTTTTCAGTGTTTTCCGCTCAAATTATTTTTAAGCTTGCTCATTGTTCGTCTGCCTTCATATCTTAAATTGAACATTTCTGTCAATGTATTGGCATAAGTATAAACAAACTAAAATTACAGTTACATTTCGATGTACATATAATTTACTCTAAGTTCGTGTCTATAAGCCGGAGACCCAAAATCATACGAATTTTTAAAATAAAAATCCTAGATAAGTCGGACTCATGGATAAACAGAATGTACTATAACTAATAAAAAGGAGGTCGGTGGTCTCATTCGCATCTATTTCATTTCTTTAAGTGGGAAGAGTGTGTAGATATTAGCGTTTCTCTCACTTCCCGGAGCGTGTTTTTTCAGCTCTGGGAGTCGCCGAGTTAACACGTGCACGGGGGGCTGAATAAACTGTCATTATTAGTTACGCGACGTTGTTAAATTAAGACATGAATTATCTCCAGGCGCAATGAAAATAGAAGAGTATTCGTTTGAAAGCTAAAGAATTGGAGAAACATTTAAAAATCAATGACTTCAAAGACAAAGACAACGTTACCAGAGAATTTGGAGGAGAAAGTGGCAGTCTTTGGGGTTTTGCTAAAAATGCAATCAATGGAGTCAATTTCGAACATATCGGGAATATGGATGAAGTCTCCATCAGTTTCGATATGCCCAGTGGTTTCACAGTTGAGACAAAGATATCAATTGGTGTTAGTATCACTACCACTGGCAATGAAAAAGGCAATTTTACTGTTGCCTTGTGTGCTACAACCGATGGTGAAAAATGCAAACCTTTAATAATATTCAAACGAAAAACCATTCCTTAAAACTAATTCATTTTTTGCCAGAAATCAGTTTTAATATATGATTCGGCTCAACCTCACTTCACAGAAGAAGTCAAAGAAAAGGTGAAAAAATATTCACAATTGGCTGTTATTCCTGGAGGACTGAATTGCGACCATTGGATCTAAGTGTTAATAAATCTTTTAAAATCAAAATGCATGAGAAATAGGTGGACTGGATGGTCAATAGTTACCATTCATTCACTAAGTCTGACCCAATCAAAAGAGCATCTTATGCTGAAGTATGTTGATGGATCGACAAATGTTGGTGTGGAGAGTATAAATTAAGGAATTATTACTGAATTGTATCCTAATTACCGTGATCAGTGTTAATCATAACGCTCAATGTACCGTTGGTACAATATATTTTAAAATACCAGAACGTTTTTATTAGGTTATAAGAAATAGGATGAAAATTGTCCAGAGAAAAGAGAATTATCACAAAAGAGTTGACATCTGAAATGTAACACCTAAATGCCAGTCAAAGCACTGTTTTTCCCTACTTGCTTCTTGTGTTATTGGTAAATGAAATGTAGGTTTGGTGTTTTAAATGCTTTATAAAGATGCTATAACCAGTTTAATACTATGAATCCCCGATATATCTGGCACCCAAAAATAATTATAATACCTTGTATACCAGATCTTGGAAATAGTAATCCAAGTACTTACTATTAAAAAATCGAATTCCCAATGTTATAATAGAGTGGATGTTATGCTGCCGGTATTTTTTGGCAGATATATTCTGTATTTGTGGTATTCAACTGACTAATAGTGTTAATGAGTGCTTTTTAGAAAATGTTATAACTATTATAAATATCCTTTATAACACCTTTGTCCTTTTATATTCTTGAATCTAAACAATCGTCGCTAAGCCGTTAATTATCTGCCGATTTTTTATTCATATAAAATGACGTCAATAATAACTCACTGAAAATGTTTCATAATGTTTATGGTAGTGTTTCTCAGACTTCTCGCTCGCGGCACACATGCCCAAAATCAAAAATTTTTAAAATTTTTTTTGATTTTCCAATGATATATAAAAAAGCTACTTTTTGGTCTATACTAATTAAATATGATTTTAAATTAATTTGCTATAATTAAACAAGTAATAAAAATGTTACTTTTATGCAGGCGTGCAATAGCTTCCCTAAACCCATAAACAAATTGCGCATGAGTTCAAACTTAGGTTAAATTGACAGCCCGACACACTACAAATTTCTTATCGAATGGACTCGGGTGTAATTACGAGTAAATATAGATAATTTACTATTGCTTGCAAATTATTGTGCGAATGTTTTATCAAATTCTGGAAATTTCACATTTAAATTATTTAAAGTTAGTGTTTCACATTTCTCACTCTTTAATTTCTCGAGATTTCTTGAAAAAATAACTTATTAAAATAAAAATCTAATGCACTATAATATAAACTGAAATTCACATTTTTATTATACAAAATAAAAATATAATAAATTCATTTTTGTGATCTAAAATAATGTTTTAAGAAACATAGAGCGTCCAAAGTTGAATTTCCCATTCTCGTTCTTTTTTGGTAACAAAATCTGTTGCAATAGAAAAATTCCGCTCATTTTGCGTAGAAATTGGTTTAATCGTCAGATGTGCATTCAAAATATTCTGCAAATTTGAGGTTCTCTTCCCATTTTCAAATATTTTAAATTCTTTTACTAATGATTCGGACTTTCATATTCTTTTAAACTTTTCATAATTGAAAAATGCATTTGTTGCAATAGACTTGCCTCTTCTTCTCGATCTGGACATTCTTCAATATTTTCAATTGACCAGTTTCTTCAGGATTATCGTTATCACCATTTTTAGTTTCAAAAATTTCTAGATGATATACATTTAATATCTTTACTTGGTGCCATGTCAAAGAAACTATTATTTTCTTTATGTGACATACAATCAGGATCCTTCCTTATAGACATGTCCTCCCTAACTGCATTAAGGAGGTCTCAACTTAAATTAGTGTTTAATTTTTCCAAAGTTGTAAATAAAAACCTGAGAGCTCCCTTGTCAGTTAATAATGTAGAATTTTCTCGGCTAAGATTTTTTATTGTCATCCGGAGTGGTTTTAATGTTGCTAATATAATTTTAGCAACCTCAACATAATCGTCATTCCACAAACTACCCAAATTTAATTGAATCAATAATGCTTTTTTGATTGGGCCACTAATTCTTCTACAAATCCTTCTACCATATCATCCATTGTATTCCATCGTGTAGAACAGTCTAAAATTACCATTAACTCTTTGTTTCCTCTTCCATTACATATTTTTGTAATATAGCTTTTTTAATGGGGCAGTTTTTAAACATTTTTGATATTTTTCTAATGGATTTAGTAAACATCAACGTACTATTTCAAATTTTTGCATCACAGCAGCACCATCACTAATTGTAGCTACTATATTGTCATTAAATATGATATTAAACGATTTTAATTTTTCCTTTAATAATTCCAATGCTTTTTCTGCAGGGCAACTACCAACAACAAGGTGTACATCTACAATTCTTTTATTTTTCACGCTAGTCCATTCATCAATGGATATACTGAATTTTTTACTAGTATCTTTGTGTTTAATTATTTTTTTAATTAGCTGTTGTTTTATATTTTCAAAAAAGTTTAGCATTAATTGCTTCACTCCGGTGTAGTTTTGTGGTAAATTAAATCCCTTGCCACTCTTGCCAATGAATTCACTTTTAGTAAGGATATAGAAAGGATATTCTATCAACAGCTGCTAACTTTGAAACTAATTCACCCATAGTTGGTCGTTTTAAGAAAGATTCAATTACTGGATTTTCTCCGTACCTTTTTGCATTTTTTTCAGGTACTTGTACCATAATTGTTTTCATCTCTCTTGTACTCATATACACTTTCAGGATGCTTACGTAGACCAATAGTCGCTGAACCTTTGTATGAAAGTGATTCAAGACATATCTTACATTGCCAAATCTTTATTACTTTCACTTTTTTCAAATGTTCCCAATGGTCCTGGTAAATTTTACTCATTTTGTGGTTTTGCTTTTTTTAATTAAAATTATTTAAAAAACAACTTCTTACCTTAAATTTATTATATACAAAAATTTATATACAAAAATCTAATTATTACTTCGGAAAAAGTGAGAAGAGAAAAACTAGGCAAGAAAGAGATCGAGATCACACTGATCTTGCTCGATCATTAGAAACAAGTGAGCAGAGACAAGCTAGGCAGCAAAGGAATTGAATTCGCAGTACACAGACAAGACGAAAAATACATGCTGATTTGAATTTATGTGGTTTTAATTACAATCCCCTTTACAATTACATTGTTCATTCAAGTGTAGTTATTGGAAAGTGTACGTATTGTGGTGCTCAAAAAATTAAAAATGAAACACCAGGTATGTGATGTGCAGGTGGAAAAGTAAAGTTACCAGACTTGCGTTCACCACTGGAACCATTATTAACTTTAGAAACGGTTGAAACAAGTCAATCAAAAATTTAATTTAATATTTTATTGACCCGCGTATAAGTCGAAGTGGCTATTTTGACTTGAAAATTTGACGTAAATTTCTCGACTTATACGCGAGTATATACGGTATTTTATCAATACATTGTTGGCATGTATTCAAAAATATAAAGTGAAAGACGCCTATACATACGTCTAAACCAAGTCAAATTGCGTTCTGAAGAGTATATCCATTTACGTGATGCAGTTGTAAATGATGGCAATCTCAGTGAATTGGGAAAATGGTCGTTTTACCATCCACATTTACAGGCAGTCCAAGACACACAAGATGCAATCACGTATGTTCGTGCATATGGTCGTTCAAATTTTTTCATCACATTTCCATGTGTTGGTTACTTAGGGGAAAAATGTTTACGTGCTCAGATTTTGGCTCCCTAAGCAACCTTCATAATTTGACAATCATCTCCTTTACGAGTGCCGGTGATGATGTGTCACGTTGGTGATGCACACGCAGGTCGGAACTTACCAGCAGGTCAGCCCCTGAGGTAGGACTACTCCCGGTAAGGTTCGCTGTACGGGTTCAGGAGTGCCATAGTAGGACTTACCTCATTCGATCAAACAAAACAGTACGACCCTGGTCCAAGGGGACGACTTTACTCTCCCAACATTAATATATTACCAAACGAGTTAAAATCCAACTCGGACAAACTAGTCAACAAATAATAAGACATGAAACCGACAATAACAACGTTTATTCCATAAGATAAAGCAGATAGAAATTCGTTAGATACTCGATGATCAAATGTTATAGCATTCACTAAATCAGGATGGTTATTGAAGATATCGTCTTCGGCTAACAAGGCATCTATGTCTATCTGTAGCTGGATGTCATTAAGAAAATGGAGTGCCCCGGATGGAATAATTCGATAGACTTCTCTTGTTTGGGATGTCTTCTCCTTCGGGATTTGTGTACTCAAAGCATGAGCGGCAAATAATTACCTGGTTGTTATTATTATGTTAATTTGATCATTATGTGTCGTTTATTTAATTGTCTTATTCGCAATTTACCAGAATGCATGTCATCTAATGCGTTGTATTCTGATAAACAATCGGTTAACTGATCTAATGATGTTTATTAGAACTATCCTCGTCTCGTTTTAATTTGTTTATTTCAATTTGGGTAATTACTGCGATCGATAATAGGACTATTAGGTCTATGTAGTTGAAGATGACAATATAAACACGAGTTGTTAATTTATTTAAATCAGCGCCTAAACCTATCTGAATTTATTTACGTTACGATCGTCGTTGGCAAATCTATCAAGGTAATTTCGGAACGGCATATATGGTAAATGTTTAAATTTCGATCGACCGGATGTATAGAATATTTTATTAATTTACGACGATTCGGTGAATGAATGTGAAAGTTTACCCGGGCGGAAATTGCGAAATGAAGATTATATCGACGTTCATACAGTATCCGAATGTATATGCCGAAAATGGATTCGTGAACTCCTTCTTACTAGAGATGAAAATAACGGAGAATTGAATTTGGAGTAGTTATGAATTTTATTGTGAAGTTGGTTGTCTTATATCCATAGAGCTGACGATGTAAATTCTCGATTAACAACTGGATCAGACGTGTCTCATTATGCTATCTCGACGAATAATTTGGAGACTAAATCTTTTCTAAAGTTCCTGCATGTCTATCTGTCGAATTGATCGAAAAAATGATTTAAGACAATTGGTAATTCTCACAAAACATTGTAACAGGCATATATATGCTGGTTGCCCCTCGATGAAGACACTTATCGCATTGGATCTATTTTGTTTTTATACCTCTACCTCATTGGTTTCTCCACTTACCATGGCTTACCTGGGAACCACCGGTATTGCTACCGACCGTCTCCAGACCACCACGATAGACGGATCTACCATAACCATGACCATCAATAAAATGTAAATATGAAAATGTATATAAATAAAACTTTGTAAATGAATTCATTGATTTTTAATAAATTACAAGTGTATCAAATCTACCTGGCGACCATGTCCTTTGGTTCTGAGTATGATGTACCGCATGCGATTTTGTCATTAAAATTCATTTTCCATTGGTATTCCATACGAAACGCTTCAATCAGTTTCCATCATATTTTCTCATACATTTGATTCCATGTTAACTCTATCAATCTGGTCTAACCAAATCACACATTCTTGGACTGTTATCGTTGTAAATGTCGTCTTCGTAATTTTGCTTTGTCCATCCGGGCCGGATCATTTTTCACAGAGACTTCCTTTCCCTTAAAGGTTATTATTCGTATTATTTATGGTTGGAGTCTAGAGACACCACAACACGATCTGGTAGATAAAGTAGATATCAATGGCGAGATTCTGTATGACTGGTTCAACTTTGTACGTGATATTTGTAGTCAGCGGATTGCTGGTAATCCTCCACGTCTGGGTGGCTTATATGTTGATATTGAGCCATTAACTGTGGAAATGGATGAGTCAGTTCACCATAAATGCAAGTATAATGTTGGTAAGTATAGTCCTACACCCAATGGATTATTTTGGGGGTGAGGATCGAAAATTCAAAGTATGTTTCCTCTGTGCTGTCCCTCGTCGCACCGATGTCACCCTGTTGCCAATTATAGAAGAGTTTATTTTGCTTGGCAGCAGAGTCATTACTGATAGTTGGGCTGCTTTTGCAGATATTGTTGACATAGGTGGTGGATTCTTGTTATATGATCTTGTTATACATGTCCGTAATTTCATCAACCCAGTGGATTCTTCCGTGTACAGAGAGAGAGTTGAAGAATTATGGAAGGATATTAAAAAGAACTTCGCAGACAATGTGGAACAAGTAATGCACTCTTTTCCAGTTTACTTGCATGAAGAAATGTGGCGTAATAATTATTGTCATCGTAAAAATGTATTTATTTCTATTCTGAGATGTATTTATCACCAAGACCCATTGTAAATATAACTTTATTTAGGGTTTTAATTAAAATTTATCATTAATTTGGGACGCTAAAACCATAGAAACCCAAAAAATTACAATTCACGAGATTCATCAAACTTTTACAAAAAAAAATTTATTTTTATATTTAATTTTTAGTGTTACTCATTATGTTTCTAATTTTCACTACAAAACATGTCTATAGTGTATCTAAATCTAATACGGGATATATAATTTTATATGTGGCCCGCAACATCATTTGGGTTGGTCATCCCTGTTGTAGACTATCAAAAATCGTTAAATATTGCTCATTAGATGAGACCTACTTTATGTCCCAATAATCAGCCACGTTATCCAATTCTTTTCCACGATATTAAAGGATTTCTAGCTTCATTTGTCAGAAATTTCACTTTTATTCTAAATTTCAAAATTTTGTTGTCTAAATTGAAATTATTATACCTTATCAATAAATAATTTTCAGAAATTCGTTCTTCATTTGCTAGACATGTCAAAGCCGAGTGACGTTTATAGATTTGGCAAACAATTTTCAGAAAACGAAGAAAAGTTGGATATTCTGGTAACTATTTTTTTTACTTAATTTAACCCCTTAACGCGCACTGACGTATATATACGTTCGCGCAAAACTGGACAAAATGTGCAGTGACGTGATAGTTTTTGAATAGTTTTAGTTTATTATTTTTCAGCTAATAAATATTATTATTTTATTGTTACATTATATTGTTATTTATTGAAATTGGTCCAAATATATATTTTCTTAAAGAAAAAAAATTGATTTTTTTTGGTCGTTTTTTTTAAATTGTGCGTTAAGGGGTTAAGCTTATTTTGACAAAAAATAATAGTTTAAAGACCTGAAATTTCCCATTATTACACTTCAATAAGATTGAAGTTAACTTTTTTTTGATATTATTCATCGTTATTAATCTTGATTTTATTTTATATGCTCAATGAGTTATAATGGAGTTTTCCCAATTGGAACTTTCACAACAACCACATGATAATTATTTACAAATATTAAATATCAGTAATATTCTGGCTTCTTTAACATTGATGTCTTCAATTTTTTTATCTTCATATTTTAGACTGTCGATTAGGTACGGTTCTAGAAAATTACCGATGGGGGAGGGCGGTGGCTATTGGGACAATTATCCACTTCAACGGATGATTTAGTTATAATTAATACTGTTTTGTCTCATTCATAAGTGACGCTGCTATGCTTTTTTCTTTGTCAAATGTGTAGCACAATTACTTAAAATTAAGTCATGAGAACCCAACCAGCCTTACGCTAAATATGTTAAGGGGCCAAATCTTATAAAAGAAGATGTAAATAAACTGCAGTAGCAAAAATTTAAGCCCATTCCAGAAGCCATTCTGCTTCATAACGTACCAGCTTACTGAGCTCATTCGCTTATCTCAAAGGAGCGATTGCCTCCATTCCCTTTCCTTGGTGAATTTTACCTACTGCATGTTTTGAAATATTTGATAAAAACAGTATTGAAAATTCATGTTAAATCAAAATATTAATCGATAATCTAAAAAATGTAAAAAAATTTTAAAAACTTGGATTATTCATTTTTGAAATTTGTTTCGTTATTATGTGCTGCTTAACTAATGCAAAATATAACCGAATTTACTAGTGAAATGATAGAAAAAAATTTTCTATTTTTATTATTTCTCGCCAATAATTAACTTTTTACAAAGATTTTATTAAAGATATACATCTGGTGTCAGTTATTGGGGTCCAATTAGGCAATAACTAAGGTATATTAGCGTGAATATAATAAGAACACGAAATCGTTAGTAGGAAACACATTCACAAAATTCGGATAATTAATATAAGTCATTTATTAAGGTGTTATTTACCAGAATCTATGAAATAACAACAGAATAGAGTTAAAATGGCATTTTCAGAATAGACTCCTATAATCAGCATTAACATATGCTTTGTTACTTCACCCTGGCGCTAAGAAAAATGTCAAGTTTACTGGGATTGCCTGCTTTAAGATTGTAGTTTAATTGTTGTTCTTTGTAGAGGTAATTGTCGTCAAATACCTCGATTCAATCATTGGTTTTTGACTTTGTTACAAACTAACGAATGACCAAATTTTCTATTATTGTCAAATCGTTATATGCTTGTTAATATAAGACTTTAAATTTACTAAATTTCTGCCCAATTCATTCTGCTTTCTGACGAATGACATAATTCTTTGTTTTACATGTAAACGAAATGAGCAAAAATAAATGATCGCTGTAAAATTTCTGATTAAATTTAGAAGTAAGTATACAATTTTTGAAGAACGTAGAATCTCTATTTTAAAAAATAGTTCTCATGGGAAATGATAATTTTTATTAAATAACATTAAACAACATTATGGATGTAAAATAAATTTAATGTTTAGGTAAATTGTAATTTTAGTTAGAAAATTAAATATTTAACTCTAATTTGTTGTTTTGTCGGCGTGAAAATGAGTTACATCTGAATTTTGGGAATCTGAGATGTTATGTATTGATTGGTTTGAATAATTCTCTAAGAAGGCGACGAGAAATAAAGATTCAGAAATAAATGACCAGAGGATATACACAAGATATTCATTTTATTTAGGGTTTTCAAATATCCGGGTTTTCTGTAACCGCGGTTATTTAGTAGAAATTTTATAATTATCCAAAAACCCGTATAAAAATAAAAAAATAATATTGAATTTCATAATAATTAGTATTTTTTTTAATTAAATTTAAAATAACTAATTATATTTGTTCTTTTTTTCATTTAAATAGTAGTATTTCAGGAACACTAAGTACTGTATTAATGCATTAAGTAATGTTCAAGAAAAGCGAGATCTAATTTTGGAGCAGAAATTCCCCGAAACTGAAAAGGTTCTCTCTGTTTCTGTTGAAGTCGGCTTTCAATGCATATACTCAAGATTTTGTGTTCTCTTGGACATTTTCTTGAAAATGTTAATTTCTTGCTTTAAAGTTCATATATTATTTGTTATTCCCACTTGCTTAATGTTGGAAGAATTTGACATGTATGAATTTAGTTCTTCAATTAATTCTGATTCAACTAGAGTTGATGATTCTTCATGTAGAATTTTTTCATCATATTTCGATTGATGTATAGTCTCATCAAAGAAAGGTCGTTTCATACGAGCTGTAGAAAAACTAAGAATAGGTTTTTATGGACCATTTGTCGAAGTTGGAATTCAAATCTTGGGAAATTGGCATTATTAACTTCAAAATCTTTCTATCATAGATGTAATTGAGTTCCATTGAAGTTTTATGTCTAGCAATAGTTCATACTCACGTTGGAAATCAGTCATCTTTACCATGATTTTGCAGAATGCTATTACGTACATAAAAATCAATAGATAATGATCAAAATCATTTGAAAAAGGCAGTTCCTAATATTCGTGAATATCAAAAAACATCGATATCTTTACTGATTCATAGTCAATTTTCTAATAAATATTATGTGGAGAAAATATATGAAGATTTTTATTTTTTACCATACATTTATGGACCACCCTAATATATATATATATATATATATATATATATATATATATATATATATATATATATATATATATATATATATATATATATATATATATATATGGTAAGGAAAGTGCCACGCTTCGGCTCTCCTTCCCACCATAGTTATGATACAGTTAATGTAGAGTTAATAGAAATCATGTATAAATTTTATTATTCTAGATCAATAACGCTGGATGCATGATCAATGACTTAACGTATAATTCCGACGATCTTGAAATGAATTTTGTTACAAATACTCTAAGTACTTATTTACTGACAGAGTCTTTGATCGATGCGCTCGATCGCTCACAGAATGTAAGCATATTTTTATGTATTTAAAGTAATCATTTAAATTAAACAATTACGCTTTTGAAAACATTTCATGAGTATCTTTAACAAACAATAAGTATAGAACGAACGCCCACAAATATAATATACATCTGTTTTCAGTTATTAGGGTCCACTTCGGCATTAATTACGTTTTATTAACGTCTATAAAAAAATGAAATCGTTAGTGGGAAATGCATTCACAAAATTCAGAATATTAAAATATAAGTCACTTTTCCCCCATTATATAAAGTTGGTTTTTGGCAGAATTAAGTTATATATAGAAATTAAATGTACACTTACTCAAATTAATGATTATCAATTAACAGTGTTAGATTTTCAATTAATTTGTATGATGTTTATCTCCATTACCTTGTGTATCTTTGTTAGGATGAACAAAACCCATGAAATTATTAAGTTTTATTTTCACTTAATCTTTGCACAAATATCTATAATATCAGTAATCACAAGCAAATTGTACTGCTATTCCATATCCGATATATTGATCGTTTATTTGAACTTAAGAGAGCAAAAAATATTGAACAGCATAATGGCTTATTTTCGAAAGATATTAAATTATGTAAAGCATCTATTGCGTGTTACCATCGATAGTTGTTCCACCGTTTCTAACCTAGAAATCCCATTTAGATTATACACATTACTATATCTATATTATTTTTAACCTCACAAAATTTCTAGTTACGAAATAATATCTTGAAGTTCATTCTTTTTGTTAGACGAGATATTACTGTATTATCAATTTGACTAGAAAAAAGAGAAAAACAAATTTTTAAAAATATAGATAATCTAACTTTTATTTTACATAATTAAAAATATTTTTAGTCTAGAGTAGTTGTAGTTAGTTCTGGTGGAATGCTTCTTCAAAAGTTGGACTGTTCTGATATGAATTTCAAAAAAGGAGATCCAAAAGGATTTGATGGGGCCATGGTATATGCACAGAACAAGCGTCAGCAAGTTATTATGACAACCGAATGGTCTAAAAAATATTCAAAAATTAAGTTTTTTAGTATGCATCCAGGTTGGGCAGATACACCAGTAAGTAATGAAATGACGATTTAATAAGTTTACTAATGATATCTTTCTTCACTACACCAAGTTGGTTTTTCATTCTTTCAACCTCGTTTAAAATGTTTTGTATTGGAATAGCATATGAATATTTTGAATTACACTGTAAATAATACCTATTTGAAATTATTATGCAATGTATGTCTGAATGTCAAAGGTGGAATATTGTATTATTGATGCACGTGTATATCTTGCTCAAGATACTTACAATATAATTTGTTCCTCCGGAGTGATTATCAGTTTTTATATTAATAAATCTCCAAATTCTTCTTATAAACAATAGTAGCTTGTTTCTTTCTAATATTTTGTTTACATTTTTACAATATTCTAATTATCTTCTACAAATGAGGTACTTCTTGACTCCAATTTTGATTCTTACATACAAAAAAATACTTGCCTAATATATAGGCTATTGAATGATAAATTTGAATGCTTTTGATTGCAATTTCTTCAATTAGAAAGGAGCCTATTTTTTACATTTTAATGCACGTACCTGAAAAGGTATTTCAAAAATTTGACAAGAACGCTAGCTTGGTTAATAAAACCCCGGATAAGTGAATTAGATCTTATATTCGAATATTGACTTTATTGAACATGATTTCTTTTCATCTTATCATGTTTAGAGGCTTTTGATACTTTGCAACATAATTATCAACTTTTATTCTTATTGATTACTATTCATGGTCAAGCCTTTTAATAAATACAATGTCAATTAAAAAGAAATCAGTGGTGAAATTTGAAATAATTTCTTATAATACTATTTACACTTTATGTCTTCACAGATGAGTAAATCACTTTTTCTACACGCAATTAAATTCAATTTTTCATTCAAAATTTATTTATTCACAATTTTTAAATTCTCTCGTTTTCTGAAAATTTAAACTACTGAGGCGTGGTAATATTGATGTAACTATTGGCCATAAATATAATTACTTAATGATGTTTTAATATAATTTAATATCGATTTTAATATACAAATTCAATATATATATATAATTATTTCAATCAACTGATCACAATTATAATATTTAAACTATATTATTTTTAAATAGGAGTTATTCATGCTAGATGAAAGAGTGGAATTACCACTAAAGCACTGAAACTATATATGAAAGATATGTTGGGATTTTAATTAACACATAATTAAAGTTCGTTACTCTGACTCCTTGTGTTCTTTGATAATAAATGAATAAAAACTATCAGCATATATTCAAATATTACACAATTGAGTACAATTGAGTCACTTCAATAATTATCTGATTGTCAGGTTTCTACTAACTCGGGTATTTTTAGGACTGAGCAATATAATAACAGTGCTCTCCTTTGATATCTACCAAAAGATTTCGCTAATTTTTTAAATGAATTTTTCATTTTAAATTTCCCTCAATTAATAAATCTTTCTTCAAGTTTTTTATTGACTACCTTTTTCCTAGTGTTAATTTTTTGTTGCTTCCTAGCTGTTGATAAAATCTATTTCTGATGTTGCTTCTTATACATTTGTATTATTCCTATAATTAATGGCTTTAGGCCCTAGATTTTCAAAATGTGGTACATGTACCGCTATTGATACACGAAGATTTTTAAACTAAAAGAAATAAAATGAAATTATTTTTGCTGTTTTTAAATAAATCGTTCATTCCCAATTTAAATGAATTAAAATTTCAAATTGGATAATTTGTTTTAATTATCTACTTTCTGTATTAATTTTTTATTTCCATTATTAAAATGGATAGATTGCTAGAACTTGAAACTTCTTCCGCAACTAATACTTCTAGAATTTGTATAAAAATTTCAAATAAGTGTTACTTTTATCAGAAAATATAACAAAGACTATTTAAAATATGGGTTTTACTGGAATTGAGGATGATCACCTTTCAAATTATTCTATGAAGTCATTATTACTGTGAAGGCATATACTTGGTATTAGAAGTTTGGTTTCTTAAATTGATCACATCCATATTTTAAAAACAAAACAAAACTATATTTTTAAAAACAACACAAAAATCTCTATTATTAGAACAATGACTGTTTTTAGCTTAGAGGATATTTCCACAAGCATGAGTTAATATTTGAATAGGGAATATTCGTACACAAGCATTCAATAAATATTTTATATTTTAATCTTCAATCATTCAATCAATCATATTTAATTTATAATTTTATTATTTACTTTAATTATATTATTTAAATCTATTTAAATCTGGAAATTAAATACTTCTTCAATTTAATTACTTTCACACTTGGGAAACATTCACTATCAATGGATAAGCCACTTGGATATTTTGAATGTGTTCTAAAATAAATGCTAACGAGAATTCACTTCTTCCATTTATTGTTTCCAGTAATACGAAATTAGATGAAATTTTTAGGTTAATGTATTTTAAACGAATAAGGAATTAGTAGTATAAGAAGCCATTGTGATGGGCTTATAAGCAGTTTCCATTCTTATATTCATGACAATATTCATAATAAAAATTGAATAAGAGATCCGTTTTCTTTATCGAATTCTTTATTAGAAAGTAGATTTATGCAATTTTTGTTGGAAAATAAATAATGAATACAGGGAAATGTTAAAAATAGTAATACAAATTATATTGCCTTTCAGTTACCTATGCGAAACTGAGTTGTCAGCTTTGATATTTATCAGGAATAGATTGTGTCTTGAGCCTCAATAAACTCTCTTAATATTTTAGAATTTTTATATTTCTTGGTTTATCTTTTCCTTAATAATGTTTATAATTTTTAAAATTTTCCTATTTGTATTCCTATATGTATACCTATTTCTCTTAAAGTGGTATGCCGACTAAAAACTTTGAGAAACCCTTCTTTCTCTTGAAAATCTCCGACTAGGTGTGGTCTGAAAAAAAAGATCAATTAATGGTTATCCGTGATTTTCACATTTGGTTCCCCAACAGCCATAGATAATGTCATGATAGAGGCCCTCAAAAATCCAATTTGTTTATTTTCTTGCTTGTTAACAACCTGCTTTTCTTCTCTGTATTTCCCAACAAAATCCTTCCTATTGTGGAAACAGTGCTTAGAAAAATTGATGTCTTATATAATTCATAAAGTTTTATTGATATACTTGATTTCATGAAGGCTGTTGCATCATCGATGTCGTCATTCTATGAAAAACACAAATCACGTTTGCGAACAGTAGATCAAGGTAGTGATACTATCGTATGGCTTGCCGCTTCTGAAGCCGCGTTGTCACAGCCAAATGGAGAATTCTTTCAAGGTTCATAAGTACATGCTAATACTAAATTGATTGTAATTTTCAACAGATAGAAAAGTAGTATCTCAACATTTGTGTTTAGCGCAAACAAAGTCTTCCGAGAATGATATTAAGGATTTTATGAATATCCTCAAAAACTATCAAGATAAATTATGTGATGGTAAATATTGAACAATTTGATTGGACAAATGAATTTATTGATTTTTTACGTTTAACAGAATTTTATTAAATTTCCATTCATAATTTTATGTAATTTGTACTTTTATAAATTTAGTTTTCAAATACAAATTTCAAAGTTGGATAATTTCTGTTTTAAATTTGAATTTTAATAAGTTAACAATTAACACAATTTTATATATTTAGTCGTGAAGAATTTCCGAAATTTTTTTGCAGTTTTCTAACTTAGCATCAATACTTACCCATTTATCTTTTGGATATGTTTTCAATGTTCTTTTTAAAATGTGGACAACGTTCCACCATTGTTTGTGTTTTTCAGATGCTCTTCTTCACCGGGACATTATTTTACTTTCACCATCCTATTATTTCTTATTTCTATTATTTCTCTTTCGTATGTCGGAATGTCGTATGCTTTCTTTTGTTTTAGCTCATCAGCCGTCATACAGTTTTTTCCAACTTGGTGTGATTGTATGATGTTTTTTCCAAGTATTGAAACAATTTCATAATCGTCTAGTTCACTCGTATTAGATAAATAACTCATAATTTACAATACAGGTTGAAATCCTGTAATAGTTCTCCGTCAATATTGGTCATGATTAGACTGTGAGTTTTTAAATTGGGCGAGCTCATAACAGAAATGAATGCTGTCAAACTGTCAAAGCAGTCTAGAACGTCATATAAAAAATCAGTGTGAACTTGAAATCGATAGTCAAACTGCGATGTTTAACTTTTAATTAAATACATTGTCATGCACTACCAAATATCGATTTAGTATTGACACTTTGGATATTTGTAGAGAAAAAAAACTGTCTGCTACAAATTTACACTTAAAATTATTTTTTTGGGGTTGCATAAAATTAGTAGAAAAAAGATAGAAAAATCATTATTTTTCATTGGAAACAAATAAACATTGTTAAAATGAGTGCGTTTTGCAATTTTTACATAACGGAGAATTCTGAAAAAGTTTGGAAACAAATATCAAATTAATTAATAAAAATTGTTTATACCATTTTTTAAAATATTTTTAATATTAACACATTTGTTAAAACGAATTTGTTTAAATGATTCTGTTGGTTTTTGTTTTAAATAAAAATTTGGAATTTTAATAGACTTCTTTAAATGTAACTGTCGTCCTTACCAAAGGTCAGAGTCATAAAAGAATCACTTCCTCAACGGGTGTTAATTGAGCTTCTAGATTTCAATATAAGGTGTTTTGAATGTAAAAAGCCACTTAGAAACCGAAAATGTTTAATTGATATGGAAAGATTGTCACAAACAGTAAATTAACATCTAGCTGTTTGATTTATTGCTGATTGAAGAACCTCAGATCTTGTTGAAGAAAAAACAGCAAATAGCGAAGCTAAAATGTGGTTCTTAGACATCTCTGGTAATAAGTTCACTTAACTGACTCAGAACGGAATATCGCGATAAACGGGGTATGGGTAATAGGGTGGGTCGAAAATTTTTTTTTTCTCCAAACATGCCTAAAAAGTTGTGCTTATGCTAGAAAATGAAATATCCCTGCAAAAGACTGCTGTTTAAAAGGGTTTACAGGTCCCAACTTTTGTTTGTATGTATTAGTACTATCCCAGTAAAAATGCTCGCACATGTGCCATTGTAAATTCATCCTGCAAGCAGTCACACGCTTGCAGAAAGACCATTTTTGACATGCTCTATTCACAAGTCCAAGCTAACGCGTGCATGTATAGAGAGGTTAATTCACGGAAGCACCTTCACACAAGCACTCACAAAGACAATTTCTTCTGAACAATACTAACACACACACTACAGTCAACACATAATCCACATGGATACTACTAGTCAGTCTAAACTCAGATAATTTAATTTGTTTCGATTGGATGTCAAGTGTTTGCTGGACATAATTAAAAAAGTTAACTTGATGATTCACTTTTATTTTGCCAGAGCTGAGTACAGAAGAGCAGTTATGAAGGGACAGAGAAATAAGCAATTTCGCAAAACAAGAAGTAAATCACGTCATTGTCTGTTTGGTCAAACTTGTGAACTACCCAGAAACCAATTACCTACTTGTGAAGATGTGTTTCGTGATTACTGTTACAATGAGAAATGTACGCAATTTCATACTGGCTTTAACGAACAAGCAACTCTTCTCGCAAATAAGGTGAAGGAAATTTATATGAAGGCAAGTATCCCAACTGTTGAGTTCAGTAGTATTGTGGTTCGTGTCAAGCGACTAATATCAAAAGTGCGTGAATTAGAGAAGTATCCAGTATGCAAGAGGTCATCTGCCAAATTTCAAGATAAGTTAAGCTCGTTTTCCAAATTGTTTGACATATGTTGCTGCAGATGTTTTAATGATGGTGCTCGTGGAAGAAGTCAGTGTACATGCCGATTGGCCTTGAAAATTCCTACCTTAGAGTGGGAGTTCTGGATTGACCAACAAACTACCAGAAACATGAAAATCGGAAATACGGACAGACAGGAAACCTCAAAATTGAAGAGAAAACAAACGAAAAGCAGCCCTACAGGAAAAGGAAAACAAATGAAAAATGAAATAATGGACACTGAAGTTAACGATCTACATCCGACCTCAAGAAGTGACACGGAGAGTGAAGCCGCTAGTGATGAAAGTAAAGATAAGTTAGACAATTCAACAGAAAGCTCAGAGTCAAGCGTAGAAGAATGTGATGAATTTCAAAATAGAAGACATTATCCTGAATTAAGTAAAGCTGTTGACAGATGTGGTGTGAGCAACAGAGACACGTGTTTGCTAGTAAACGCTTTTCTGAAAGATATGGAACTGTTATCCTCTCAAACAATCATCGATCCCGCAAAATTACGACGTCAGAGAAAGTACTGGAGGGAGAGAGAAATTGAACAGCATTCAGCAGAAGCGAAAAACTTGATTTGCCTCGGTTTCGACGGGAAACAAGATTCCACCTTACTTCATAGAAGGATCCTAAAAGAGGAGCATTATGTGATTGTCGCCTTTCCAGGGGATACATATATCGATCATGTTGTACCTCAAAGTAGTAAAGCTGTGGATATTGGCAAAGAAATCATGTCAATCATCGTTAGCACGCAGTCCTCACTGACCCTTCAAGCAATTGTGTGCGATGGAACCAATACAAACACCGGAAAAAATAATGGAATAATCAGAAGACTCGAAAAAAGCCTAGGGCGACCTCTACAATGGCTGATATGCTTGTTGCATGCAAATGAATTGCCATTCAGGAAGTATTTTTCAGTCGTCGATGGTGGAGAAACAAAAGGTCCAAAAACGTCATGTGGTGAAATAGGAAGCGTTCTTGATTTTGATCCAAAAGACAAGCCCGTAGTAGCCTTTATGTCCCTTCCTGGAAAGGTCGTAGATATTAGTGAAAATGTCAAGAAAGAATTGAACACTGATCAATTGTATTTCCTCAGAGTATGCTTGGCAGTCCAGAAAGGGTACCACAACAACAAGGATGTCCCTTTTCTACAAATGGCACAACCAGGAAATTTGAATCACAGTCGCTGGCTAACGAAAGCTAATAGAATTCTGCGACTATATATGTCCGAAACTGCTCCATCTGAACCTCTCATGCGAATAGTGAAATTTATTGTCAATTTCTATGGACCGTCATGGTTTTATATAAAGATTCACTCGTCATGCCAAGATGGTGCAAGAAATATTTTTTATATGCTCCAACTTCTGCAGGATTTGGATCCATCAGACCAAGAAATCATCTTTCCTGTCATTCAGAACAACAATTACTTCTCACATCCAGAAAATATACTCCTAGCTGCTGTTGGTGATGATGATGAAGAAATCAGAAAGTTTGCAACAGAAAAAATCATAACTGCAAGACAAAATTTTCTCCCTTCCGAAGTGATTCGCACTATGGACAAGAATACTGTCTTTCTTCAGTCGTCTGCTACATCATATGCTGACATGATTGACTGGACAAAATGTAATTTGACGCCTCCCCCTCTTTTATCTCATATATTGGATCATGAATTGAAGATGAATAAGAAAATTACATTAGAACAATTTCCCTGTCATTCTCAAGCCGTTGAAAGAGCCATCAAAGATGTTTCTTCTGCCAGTTGCAAAGTGTTTGGTCACAAGTCCAGACATGGTATGGTACTACTGTGTAAAAAATCAAGGAAGGAATTGCCCAAGGTGCAAAGCAAAGCTGATTTCATGTGACTTCTTTTTATGCCCTCGCTAATACATTTCTAAACTTTTGGCTGGATGTTTTTAATAAAAAATAATTTCGAAAGTTGATTTTTGTCTTTGAAAAGGATAATTCAAATTTGGCCCTTCCTAATCACTGACGTTGTCAGGATATATTTCAATGCGGGATGAGGACACAGAATATACTATCTCAGCCCAAGAGAGTAAATAATATACTTATAAGCTCTTAAGAAAGCTACATCTAAATATGGACAAAGGCGCAAAACACATTCCGACACTAGCCAAATTACATTGTTTTCACACTTATGTTAAACTGCATTTTCGGAGAAAAGTTGGGAGCAGTAAATGTCCATAAATCTAAGTAAAATGGTTTGATTCGATTTTTCTATACCAAAATACAACTTTTTAACCATGTTTCCTTTCTTGAACTCAAAATTTATTAACATTCGACCCACCCTAATGGGTAAAGTGTGACCCTCCTATGGTGAGGCCTATGTTTGGCGTATGCGTGAAAAGATTTTAAAGATTCAAACAAACTAATAAATTTGGTCGTCAAGGTCCATGGCTCGTCAGTTACTAATAGGATGGATTTCACAACACGCCACATGACTGTAACATCACGACAGGGTTCCCGTGAAGATGGTTCACGTTGGAACTGTGCACTAGTGGGCCAGGTGAGCGCCTGTGTTGGGTCAATGCTACATAGCAATGGTAACAATCTTTATACAATCCTTACTATTTTTTCCGTAAGATGAAGTTTGAAAAAATTGGCATAAAGAGTGAAAAATGACTAAAACGTGTCCGTATATATACCCTATATATACCTTATATATATATATTATACCCAACTACAAATGCAAGCCAATAAAATGATTAATAACCAAGAGTAATGGTTGTACTGAAACTTGTATACGGAGTAGTTTTACCACACTGTTTCTCAGGAATTTCTTGGTGACCTGTGTGGACAATGACCAACACTGGTGTTGTCAATATGTGCTGTCAATATGAATAATTAAATCGGCCGAGGTCAACAGATACTTTTAGTTTGTGCGTAGCCCTAAGGTCCCAACATAACACTAATAGTTCACTGTATCCGAATCCAGTGGATCGTTGCGGCGACCAATTTTTATAAATAATGTAATCGACTTATAGAACATCTTGATGACATAGCTAACATTTAAAATACCAAGAATTAGACACTAAGTGCTCGTTTCTCAAACGTTCAGTGGGCTGAGGGAAACGGGCAATGAAACATTGACAAAAAATCAACATGAGATACAATTGTTTCGGCAATAATAGAAATAGGACTTATAGTGAATAAAATAAAACATCGCGTGTCATAGAATAAAACAAAATAGCAGAACCCATTCTAACTACAATTCTAGAGAATTTGTAAATAAAATAAGCGAAGATCCTGGTAAAATTTGAGACAACCTCATTTTAACTTCAAATTTTAGTAAATTTATAAAAATAATAAAGGCGGATCCATGTGAAATCTTTCAGAAATCAATATAAACTATGACAGTATATGCATAAAATAAGACCAGGACCCCTGTCGATTAAGTGGTTAGCGAACATTGTTTATTAATGTTATTATACCATCGAATCAAAGTGAGGACGGATACCTAATTGAGCACTAATAATGATCATCATTGCAAAATAGTAAGGGATAAAGATAAACCAAATCCATGAAAAAAATCGTTGTAGACAACTTTCAATGACAATGTTTATCAATTCATAAAAATCTATTTAATAACTTCCAAAAATGAGGGTACCATCGTTGTGTAAACTGTAGCAAGATCGAATTCCAGCAAGGCAGTACTAATCGATTTCCTTTTTTTCTTTGTGTCAATTGACATATAGAGCGAATTAAGCTTCTGGTGATAACAATTTCGACCTACAAATACGACTGTCATAGTTGTAAGTTCGAAGTCAATTGAGTCGAGGACCACGCCATTTCAAAAAGGTCTTAGTCATTAAGAACGGTTTAAAATCCAAGCATTTAGGACAAGGAACTTCCAAAACAGTCACCCACGACATAGATCATGTCAAATGATGATACAATCATATGAGGATGAATAAAAACAAAAATAGCATTTTTTCTAGTTGCCAAGAAAAATTGAAAGCTAATTTGGTTTGATAAAATATATCGGATTCTAAATGATTAGCCTAGTTTAACAGAAAAAATATATAACTGTTGATTTTATAAAACAAGTTGAATCGATCAGGTCACTGCTGTCCTTGCAGTTGTGACAATATATATATCTAAATCGATCAACCCGCTATTGAATTAGAAGGGAAATAATTGCAACACCTGTTACTGGGAACGAAAACCCCGTCATGGTGTAGTTCCTGGAATCTTTACGATATAGCTTTATTTTGCTTATTTACTCCTTCGTTAGTTTCTTTTGTTATTTTCTATTTGTTTCTACTATTTCTTCCTTTCTTATATTTTCTATTTTATTTTCAAATTTTCGATTTCTAGATTCTCCCTTCTTACTATGGCTAATTCGTTCTTCGATTTTTTTATTAGTTTTTCGTTTGTAATTGTTTAATTTTTAATTTTAACCCTTACAACACTCCGGGGATATTTTATATCCCAAACATTTTTGAAAAATTATTTCTATGTCATCTTTTTTATAATGAGAAAATAGGCGGTGTAGACCTCTGTGACCAACTTGTGGCCGTTTACGACCTGAATAGAAGTTCAGCTAAATGGTGGAAGGAAGTCTTCTACAAAGTTCTAATGATGTCAGTAACAAATAGTTTTATTATAAAAAATTAAAAAATTAAAGGGTTAAGTTTCTAATTAATTTTGATAATACATAATAAAAAATAATAATGACAAACACCCAAAAAAAATACTAATTCTCCTCATCACACCCAATATTTGTTCTGGTCTGTTTGATGATATTTCGTTAGTGTAAATGTTGTAATGGGTTTGCCCTGTCATCCAACATATTTTAATAAGAAAAATAGTCAAAATCGAAAAAATTGAATAATGATTTTTTATTAGATATATGTTAAAATAATTAAAAAGAAATCAATGAAAATAAAATTTATTTAGGGATAGAAAACCAATCTTTCCTTATTGAGATCAATAAGAAAAATATATTTTTGCTATAATTGTTTCCGCAATCGGAGAAACATCATACTTTTCATCCTGAAATAAACACAATTAAATAAAGCAATGTATATAAAATTTTAAAATGCAATTAATATCCATAATGTACATTTCCTTTCAAATCTGAATAAAAACTTTAATTGATTAATATTCCCTTAGAAAAATTTTTAAAATTTTATCATTATTTAATAAAATTTTTAAGGTTAAAACAAAAAACTGTATTGATTTTTAAGGAATTTTAAATTTGTAGAACATTTATTTTAAGAAATGTCAGAAAAAAAATGTTATAATTTGTGATATAAAATTTTGCTTTTGGCACAATTATATGACACAAGATAGTTGTAAAATTTCAGAAAGTCGAGAGCCCATCATGTGTACTCCCACCGACCTTAGTTTTTGATTACTAAACAGACATAGACAAAGAAATTCCAAAGCACAAAATAAATCCCTATGGGATGCATTCTCGATGGACTGGTTTCGAGACTATTAAAAATTTTGCAAAATATTTTGACACAGACATTTTGGTGAAGGCTTTTAAAAATAAACTATTCTCTTAATTCCTAAACTCACCGGCAAAAATCACGTATCGAAAAAATTTCATCAGCAAATGATTTAGAAAGCTATCAGGTGTTTTATTTGCTAATTACAGTGACTGGTAATCTTGGCTGGTCTTTCGTTCAAAAGACCCTATGTCGTTGGGTTGGTATCAGTGGTGTCCCATTAGATGACAGCCTTGGCAAAGAGCTTTGAACAAGGCCTCTTTGAACAAGTGGCACATCAATCCCTAGCATTGTTAACAATCGCAACCAAACGGTAAGATAGGCATTACAGAAACAAATGACCTTACAAAAGTCTAGGGTGTGCAGAATCAAAAAATATTTGTATTTTAATGGCGAGATGTACTGATCACATGGAAATTTTAATACTTGTTTTTTTTAATTTTTAATATTTGTCTTAATATATAATTTTCGTGAATATCGAAAATTCGAAAAGAAAAACTGAGAATTTTAATAATAATACGTTTTTAATAGCAGTAATCTTTTCCTAAAATTATTTATGTATTGCAAATTCATGACACGTTCATTACTAAATCTTTAATGCTTTTAGTCTATGTTTCAATATCAATTTTGCAATACCACACATATTGAGAGACTGTACGTCATCTCTGTGTTCGGGTTCGAGACCGTGCTTCAGTGGCAACAGTAACTTATATGAAAATTTATATTGATAAAATGATGACCTCTTTTTAATAAAAACACAAAAAATCCAAACAAACTACATATTTCAAGGAAATTATCATCAGTTTGTTATCATAATATATTTCAACAATACTGACGTATTAATTATGATTTTTTGAGTTAATTAAATAATCTCAATAAATTCGTTGCTGATCGAATTTTAATTTTAGGGGATTGTGATTTAATTACTAATGCCTCATAAAATTCTTTCTCAATTATTAAAGTTAATATATAAAATTGTAAAAGTTCATAATATGACTCAGACTTTTCTATCGGATATGGTTTTGAACCTCTGTGAAGATGACGATTAGGCTCTCCAATGTATGTGAAATTGCATCCGTTACATGGCAATCATTGAGGTTCAAGATTTATTCCTAAATATGTTTAGTGATCTTAAAGATTTTGACACTATTTTAAATATATTAGAATTGCATAATGATTTCATGACAAAACTTCAAACCTTTCAAATATGGAATAACTATAATATGAGATTTTAAAGGTTCACATACATTAAATGAACTGTAATTGTCATTTTATTTTTATCGGACTCAAATAAAAGGTGATCCATAGTTTCCTTAGTCAATATTTCTACAAAACCTTTTGAATATCCATTTTTATTCAAAAGAGAAACGATCTTATGTATACTTTTTCTAGATTTGTCAAACATAGAAGATAATTACCAAAATCTAAAAATCAAATCCTTATTCATAGTTTTATTATATATTAAAGTCACAAAAGCTATTAGAAGTTGTTTATAGGATTATATCCCTTGGCTTTCTATATATTTCTGCTTCGAAACCATTAACCGTTTTTCCCACTAACAAACCTAAATACGGAAGGAAGGAATAACTTATTTTCCTGTTGTTAACTTCATATTCGAACGAGGCTCGATCGTATAATCTTAAAAAGGAACAACATCATCAGAACTAGAAATACTAAAAAGTTATCATCGACAACATTCTTATGTCTTAGGTCTTACAAGAAGAAAAGGTGATCCCATACTTACGCCATCAACTTATTGAAACCAATTACATTTGAAAAGAAATACAACATTAGAAGTGGCTAAAATCAACAATGCAACTTCATCTAATGTATAATCATTCAGCATATTCTCTTTCCAAAATTCACACCAAAGAAATAGTCAGAAGGATTAAAAGCTTGTTTTGTTATAAAATCAACAAATTCAAATGAATCTCGATAATCAAAGGTTTTAACAATCAGTCAAGAACATTTGCTATTTTATTTTGTGCTTAACCTATCACGGAAAGAATCGGTCGCATTGGAACATCTTTTTTGTGACTGTATTATTAACAAATAATTTTAAAACACAGAAAACTTCAATAAATTAATTAGTTTTTTATTTTGGGAAGAAATTTTATCCATCAGCAATTTACGAGATAAGTTAATAACCATTTTTATACATAAACCAAACCAATTATTACCAATTAAATCACCAAACATTAACCAGATCAATGATAGTTGAACTGCTATTTGCAAATGTGGGTTTAAATTATAATAAATAATATACACCCTTTCCAAACTTAATCTACTATAAGCAGAAAAATGTGTATACTACTTGGTGTAAGTACACACTTGTTACTTGTTCAATTCAGACTAATACATTCACATTTAATTGCACCTATTAAAATCAAACAAAATTGCACACACTTCTAAGTTATTTTCAGCCAGTAATAAACAACAAAAGTGTTTCCTGATTGTGACAAACAGATGGTCTCTTTATACCATATTTAATTTGGAAATGGTGTAAGTTGCTGCCTGACACCACATATAATTATAAAAATGAAGTAAATAAAAAAATAAAAATATATGATAAACCTTTGCTACAAGTTCTAAGTTTATCTAAAACAAAGAATCGGAATTCTAGACCATGAATGAAGAGGTTTATTTTATTGTTCAAAATTTTCATTTCATTTTGTTATTAAATTTGCAACTTGTAACAATGCCTTTTCATATTTTATTATATTATTATTATTATTATTATTATTATTATTATTATTATTATTATTATTATTATTATTATTATGGCGATATCGAGTTGGCATGGAATACAAATTAAATGCACGGAAATTGTTCAATATTCAACAAAATTCAAAAAAGTGAAAAAATTAATTTTATGTTTAAAAAGAAAGAAATATGA
This sequence comes from Schmidtea polychroa, assembly GCA_959609185.1. Classification (NCBI taxonomy): domain Eukaryota; kingdom Metazoa; phylum Platyhelminthes; order Tricladida; family Dugesiidae; genus Schmidtea; species Schmidtea polychroa. Next base: position 31,874 of record CAUHTR010000534.1, on the reverse strand, counting down.
ACAGGTTGTAAAGTCATTTAAAAAAACAAATTAATTAATTTGTTAAAATCAATCATATAAATATGGTTTCCGAGTTTGATAGGTTACTATCGAGTATAAATTGAAAAATAATTTAATTTAGGTGAAGTTTCAGGGACTTAGTAAGGAAATTTTGGAGGTAAATTAAATTCAATACTTAATTTTTTTAGATAATTGAATTGGTGGAACCCTTTTTTAAAAACAGAGAACATAGGCAAAATGACAAAATGGCGGAAGAAAAATTCAAGAATCAATAAACCAGCGTAACCTATTATTAAAAAGGGTTAGTATATATTAGTATATATTAGTATATATGATTATTCCTATTTATATTTACATTAGTTTGAAACGGTCACCCATAGGATTACCTGTCTTTTGTTAAAACGAAAAGAAATAAATGATTATTGAGACTTGTAATGTATTGTAATATCTTATTTTTTTATTTGTTGGTTATATTGTTTAAATGTAAACTACAATCTCGCACGTTGCACGTGGAGAAGAATTTGTTTTTTATTTATATTTTTTACCTTGGTAAATTATCGCTATAGAAAATTGAAAAAAAGAAAAAAATCAATAACATTAAAGCAACAAGATTTGTAAAGATTATAGAATTTCATTCAAATTTAATATCAACAATATTCACCAAAAAACCAAGAATATTCCATTCAAATTTAATATCAACAATATTCACCAAATAACCAAGAATATTCCATTCAAATTTAATATCAACAATGTTCACCAAATAACCAAGAATATTCTATTCAAATTTAATATCAACAATATTCACGAAATAACCAAGAAAATTTCATTCAAATTTAATATCAACTATCTTCACAAGGACTATTCTAAACAAACTTAAGATACAATAACAAGGTTGATTAATTAGTTGATTTTACTTTTAGTAAATAATTAATTTAGTAATAATTAATTGTTCCATTATATTATATTATTTTTATTATTCCCTTATTTTTTGGTAATACAAAGCAATACACACACGTACCCCGATTGTCCCGCTACAATATTTTTCTAAACGGTGACTCTTTCGGGTTCTTCAAGCTTCTAGTGATATAGCATCGTGAACTTCACAACAAGACTATTGTTACTTGAAAATCGATTACTTATTATTTCTGTTTGGCAATAAATCTTGGTGTGTTGCTTCTTATTGTTTTAATAAAAGACACATATTTTTATTATTTAGTATTCTGCTAATGGCTAACCTTATTTCCGCACAAATATTAGAATATTAAAATCAAAACTCGAGAATACCCAGTAACAAATTGTCAGTCGGTTGAAACACAATTTTTATGCCATAAAAGCAAAGTCAACATACTTTCGAAAAAAAAAAACCAATAAATATAAATAATTATAAATTATTTATTTTTTATTTATTTTTCAAAATTGATGTTTCATTTACGATTTTGTTTATTTTCCTTTATTTTCATTTAGTTTTTAACTATATATTAATACATGTCAAAAATAAAACATTGACTGAATGAAGATAAACTAGAATTCAAAAGATTATAAATTTTAATAATTTTTAAATTCTTATTTAATGCATTTCTAATAAATTTTCCAGTTTAATTGATGTCCATAAATGATAATAAATATTAATTAGGATTTTCCATTGTTTATTCGTTTGCATAATGATATTTCCATTAGCACTGATTATTTTCCAATTAAATCATTATTGAAATTTACGTTTGTAAAAATATTTTGAAAATCTAAGAATAAATTCCATTATATAATTTACGCTTGAAAATCTGCTATAAATCTCACCTCCACTCATTTACAATTTAAATTGTTTAGTAATAAATTGGTAGTAATATAATAATTACGTTTTTCAATTAATATTAATAATATTATATTGTAGTTTATAGTATAAAGTGATGATTTCTTGGTAGCAGCATTTATTATTTAAAACAATATTTTTTTGTCTTTTATTATTATAGTTTATCGTTAGCAATATATCTTAAATGTTGAATAATATAAGCAATATTAAAGTTATAATTAAATATGACAACGGTTCAAACAAAAAATTCGTCGTTTATATATATACAATTCTTCTGAATATGATCTTTATTTATAAAAAAAGCTATGAACATTTCTAATACAATTTTGTTCCTTTAATTATATTGATGGTATTTATTTAATTATTTTGATTATCTAAAAAATAATTTTATTATAAATAAATAATTAAACATACATGGCAATGATTTAATTATAAGATAACGCCAATCAAACATTCTTTTCAAGATATATTTCGACAGTTTTCCTGTCATCATCAGGTGGGATATAATAACTATGTAAATTAAGGATTTTAAACAAATTTATTAATTATATAAAAACTTTTTTATTTAATAAAAACATTTATTTATTTTTAAAAATTATAATTAAATTAATATATTATTTTTAAAAATTTTAAACATATAAAATTTAATTTATTAATTCAAAAAATTTTATTAATTATTTAATTTAACACAACAATCAATACATACAATATACAAGAAAAAAAATTATTTAAAAAAATTTAAAATACAAGTATTCACTGCATTCTGCACATTAATTTTTGGATTCAATGACTTTATCAACAACGCCTCACAAATCACACGTTCCCAATAATTATCGAAATTTTTTAATAAAATTTTAAAATCAGACATACCTATTTTAATTTTACAGCCCTTATTGTGCTCACTAATATGGGTCAAAGCCTTTGGTCTACAATGTTCTCGAGCTCGAATACAGAGATGACTGGAAGTCTCTTCAATGTATGTGACATTACACCATTACTTGTAAACTGATAAACGAGATCGGAACACAATTCTACCGGAGTTTTTGACTTATTAATAAACTTTCCATGAAGTCAACACTATTCTATAGTTTAAATATTCTAACTGCTTTCTTATCTTCAATTTATAATCCTTAAAACCTTCTGAGTACGGCAATACTAACACAAATTTAGGCTCGTCATCCTTGCTCACACTATTTAATTTATTTGACTCATCAGACTCACACACCTCAACAACATCACACCCAGAATTTCTCAAACATGGATCCTTAGGATTTTTAATAAATTTGTCAACAGTCTCTTTTACCATAATTAATAAAAAGGATTTTGAATAACCGTTCTTCATTAACATTTCAACTAATTTGTCAACACTTTTCACCTAATTTTCAAAAGTAGAAGACAAAAACCATGAACGATAAATCAAACCCTTCACCATATTTCTTTTATACTTGAAATCACAAACTTTCGGATGAAGTATAGAAACCAGTATCAGTTGGTTTCTTATAAATCTCTGTCTCATAGTGTTTCTCTTTGTGTTGTATTAACAGATCCAAGAAAGCAAGTGATGATTTTTTCTCCGTTTCACATGTGAATACAATGTTTTTATGTAGACTATTCATATAATGCAAAAACGGATCAACATGCCTTTGATTTTCAAATATAAGAAAAATATCATTTACATACCGTTTATAAATAGTGGGTTTCATACATTGGAAAGATGCAATTTTCTTTTCCAAGCTTGTTAAAAAAATTGAAGCCATTGTTGGTGCTAATGGAGAACACATAACAACTCCATCTATTTGTTGATACCATTCATTATTGAAAAGAAAATTGATTTTTGAAGTAGCAAATACAAGAAGTTCACGAAATGCTCTTCCATTCAAAATATGATGTTCAGAAATGTATTTTATATAATTAATAAATTTGTTTAAAATCCTTAATGTATATAGTTATTATATCCCACCTGATGATGACAGGAAAACTGTCGAAATATATCGTGAAAAGAATGTTTGATTGGCGTTATCTTATAATTTATTATAAATGATTAAATTCCGTTTGATGTATCATCATACCCAAATACATTTTCTCACAAGCTCACTGACTTTGACATGAATCTAAGGGATTTTTTTTCAAATTAAATTTCTTGGTCGTTTTGAAGGTTTTATGCATTAAGAACAACATTTTTGAATGTGAATGTCTGTTGTATATGTGTTATACTCTATTTTTGGTATGTATGGATCCTTAAACAGAGACTCTAGGGGTTTGAGGGCCTGAAGTCAAAGCAAAATTTAGGGCCCTATTTATTTTTTAATTTCTTTCATAGTTTATCTTAAAATGTTTTTGATTCTTTTTGGAGAGAATAAAGATGTTTCATATTCATATAACTGAAATGTAAGATAATGTTGAATTTCGAAGCGTTATAAAGTTTCTGCTTTTGAAGAAAACTAGTAGCCAAGAAATTATTGCACAATTACACGATGTTTATAGGAGTGAGTGGTCTTGTGAGTGATTCGTGAGTGGATTCGTGATTTTAAAAGTGGGCGCACTAGTGTTTTTGATTTGGAAAAGACTGGTAGACCTGTGAAAGTTGGAAATGAAAAGAAATAAATGCTAGAGAAAACAGTCATAAGAGGTCGTCGCATTGTAACAAGAGACCTGGTATAACTTCTAAGCATCTCCAAAAGTAAATTGCATAATTTCCTGAATGAAATGGACATCATAAAACTGTGCTCACGATTTATTACGGGTAACATACAATAAAGGTGATTTGAGTGTTGTCAGGAAAGCTTGATTATGCATTTATGAAACACATGACCACAGAAGATGAAACACCTCTGAATCTATAAATACCTTAAACTAAACGTGAATCTGCCGAATGGAAGATGCCACAGAAGAAACCATCACTGAAAATGAGAACTAGCATATCTCACAAGAAACTTCTGATTTTCACAATATTTTGAACTTAAAAAACTTTTTCATAATGGATTTTTCTGCATAATGTGTCAAAATCAACAGTAAATATTGATGTGTATTTCCATTCCTTCACGAAAGCCAAACATTTAAGTTAATCTTGTGCCAAACGCACTGTCAAAAATGGAAATGATAGTTGTTAGAAAAAGACATAGTTTCACAAAAATATTTATTCACTACAAAATCTAAACGGAACACACAATCGTTATACTATTTATAGTACATTGAATTGCGTAATCTACAAAAGGGAGAATTATTAGTTTAAGTGATACTGTTGACACAGAAGACAAACATACTTACTTAATTTAGTTATACAAGCATCATTCAATAGATATCAAGGTCTAGTGACCTGGTTATGTAAGTAATTCTTTGGAAATTATTATATCATCTTACATCCCCCTCCATTTAAAACTTTTGATCCATTCTACATTTCGAATTATTTCTTTGTCTTGCTTATTCTTTAGAACATAGCTTCTGTCATGTCGTTTTCCAGTTATTTCATAAGGCCCTTCATAACGTTCATTCATCTTTCTAGTATTTTCTTTTTTAACCAATACTTGGTCTCCAACTTCAAAATTCCTATAATTTTGTGTAATTAAATTCTTTTCTATGTTTTGTTTATGTTTAATTCTCTCTACGATCTCCCTTCTCCGATTATTAGCATCATTATTTTGTATATCCAAATTCTCTTTTCCATCCATTGTCTACAAATATTCCGTCCAAATATTATTTCAGAGGGCGAAAATCCGGTTGTCTGCTGTATCGTCGCATTTAACATAAATTCCACATCTGGCAATATTTCTGCCCAATCTTTATGCAGTTTGTCTTTTAACGTAATTGCAATTGCATCCCTTATAGTTCTAAATTGCCTCTCAACTAAACCGTTTGTACTATGATGATATGGGCTTGAATATATTATTGTAATATGATGCGTTTTCAACACTTCTAAAAGGAGTTGAGATTCAAATGTTTTTCCTCTATCGGAGTGAATGATTTTAGGGGCACCAAATTTCAAAATCCAATTTTCTCTTAAAATCTTTGCCGTCGTCTTTTCATCCTGATGAGCAACTGCCGTCAATGATATATACCTACTGAATTGATCAATTATAGCTAAAATATATTGTTTTCCATGAATTGTTTTCTTAAATGGTCCGCAGAAATCAATAAATATCTCTTTGAAAACTTCATCTGTACTCTGTTTAATCAGCGGTTCTTTTGTTCGTCTTGTCCACGTCTTCCGTTTCTGACACTGTTCACAATTTTCAATCACTCTTCTAACTTCATTTTCACTAATTTTCATTTTCATATTTTTCCGTGCATATTCGTAAATTATTTTTACCCCTGGGTGACATAAGTCTTTATGTATATTAAAAATTACACCTTCATTATTTACTTTTATTTCTTGGTCCATATTTTCTATGGCCAATATTTTAGTTTTATTTTTATCTACCTTGGCGTTTTCATGAACTGTTTGGCACTGACTACATGAAGTACAGTCTTTCCTTGATAGGGCATCTGCGTTAGCATGCAATTCTCCTTTTCTGTATTCTAATTTGATATCTAACCCACTTAAATAGTTAATCCATGTCTGGAATTGTGCTGTAATTGGCTTTTTTGTATTTATCATAAAGGTTATAGCTTTATGATCGGTTCTTAAAGTAAATCTTTTTCCATATAGATAGTGTTTGAAATGCTGAGTAAAATGATAGATTGCAAGCAATTCCTTTCGCGTAATGCAGTAACCGATTTCGTGCTTATTCATTGTCTTTGATCCATATGCAATAACTTGTTCTTGTCCATTACTACTCAACTGCGAAAGCACTCCCCCAATCGTATCGAAACTAGCATCTGTATCTAAAATAAAGGTTTTTCGTAAATCCGGAAATCCTAGTACTGGGGTAGACGTTAATGCTTTCTTTAGCGTGTTGAAATTTGTTTCACATTCTTCAGTCCATATAAGTTTATCTTTGTTAGACCCACATAACCTTTCTAATGGTCTTGCATACTTGGCGTAATCTTTAACAAATTTTCGATAATAATTTGTTAAGCCTAGAAAGCTTCTTAAACGTTTAATACATTTTGGTTTTTCATATTCTTGCATTGCTTTTATCTTTTCATAATCTGTCTTAATACCATTTTTATTTATAATGTGTCCCAAAAATTTTATTTCTAGTTTGTTAAAACAACATTTTTCTAAGCTTATTTTCAAACCAGCTTCTTGAATCTTTCGAAAAACTCTTTCTAGTCTTTTTTTGTGTTCGATTTCATTATCTGCAAATATAAGGATATCGTCTAAATAAACAATTGCTTCTCTCCAATTAAGATCACCCAAAACTTGAGTCATTAATTTTTGAAAAGTTGCTGGAGCAGCTGCAATTCCAAAAGGCATTCGGTTAAAACAATATTGACCATCTTTTGTTGAAAATGCAGTCTTTATTTTTGATTCCTCTTCTAATTCCACTTGATAATAAGCATTACCAAGATCGATAGTGCTAAATATCTGTGCTCCATTTAGGATATCCATCATCTCTTCAATATTTGGTATTGGAAATCGAGGTCTCTCCGTAATTGCATTTAGTGCCCGAAATCCAAACATATTCTAATATCTGATTTATTCTTTTTTAACACACATACCAATGGGCTATTCCACACTGAGTCACATTTTTTTATAATTCCTGCTTCTTCCATGTCTTTTAGCATGTCTTGTATTTTGTGAGCAATATGAATCGGCTGACGTCTAGGATTAATTGTCACTGGGCTACCTCTAGTAACTATCTTATGTTTAATTAACTGTGTTTTTCCTACATCCCATTTATTTTTCATGAATATATCCGAAAATTCTTTAAGTAATTTATTAATCGTTGGGTCGATAATTCCTTTCAAATTGTTTTCCTCTAAATTCATTAATTGATTTTTTAATTTTACTTTAGTTACTGCCTGTAATTTAATATCAAAACAATTCATCATTTCTACGCCTGCAATTATGCTCGGGTTAATCTTATTTGCCACAAAGAATCTTATTACCAATTCTAATCCCGAAATTCTCACTTTTAGTAATATTGTTCCTATGATTTTAAGTGTGCTCTCGTTTGCACATGTAACCATAATATTGGATTCCTCTATTTTATCACGCATCTTTAATTTACTAACAACATCTTCGCTAATCACGTTTATTCTAGCCCCGGTATCTAAAAGACAATCAACTTTTATTTTATTTTCCAGCCAAATACCTACACTAGGTCTGCCATTCATTCTTTCGTAAACGAATTTAGGTGCAAAGGTCTTTCTTTATTTTCATTAACTTTATTATTAATTATATCGATACTCATAATCTTATCAATTTTGTTATTAATTTCATAAAAACTATATTCAAAATAATTTTCAAAGTCAAAACATTCACAATCATTCATAATTACATCATTAATTTTTAAATCATCTTTAAATTCATTCATTACGGAAATCTTGAAATCACAAGCATTCAAATTCAAACATTCTGTGTCAACAATATACTTACTTAAACCAAATTTATGGCTCCTAGCAACTCCTTGAAACTGGAGCCTCCCTTTTAGCTGTTCGCAATCTTTTTGCATGTCATCCTGTTGAATCAGCTCTCCTTCCTCGTATTCGTAGTCGTATATCGCATTGCATTGTCTTCGATGTGGTCCTCTGTCTGAAGATTGGTTTCTGCTTTGATATTGCCCTCTGGATCCAAATTGTTTTTGGTTTCTATCATAATTTCTTCCGTTGTAATATGCTTCTGTTTTAACTGAATTTCTTCTGATGTCCCAACATTGATGCTTGAAATGACCATTTTTGGAACATTGAGAGCATTTTACGTTTGGGCATTCTGCTCGAATATGTCCTTGCTCTCCACACGCCCAACATCTCTGCAGTTTAAATCGCCTGGTCCCGTTCTTCCAGTCACTTTTATTTGGCATATTGAAGTTCGCGGCCTCANCTGAAAGAATGAATAAAATCGGTTGCTTATTTTTTTATCTTTTTTGCTGTCCAATAAACGTAACTTCTAAATAGTTGAGTAGCTGTTCGGCATCTGGAAACGAATACCATTCTATCAATTCTTCATAAACATGGATTTTACCATCCTTTGGAACATATGCCAGAGAGACTACCAGATGGATGTGTATTTCCATTCCTTCAAGAAAGCCAAACATTTAAGTTAATCTTGCGCCAAACGCACTGTCAAAAATGGAAATGATAGTAATGAATTTGAGTATTGAAGGCATAAGTTGCGGTCTTTTCAAAATTCGCTATGATGATCTATGGTTGTAGTCAGAACACGATTTGTTTACATTGCTGTGTAGGTTGTTTCTAACTTATTAGGAAACATGGAATATTCATTCCATCTCTCGTAACATGAATTTGTATAGTTACCTTTAAAGTACTTCTTGAAAACCATATTTGACATCTTGTGAGAAGTTGAAGATTTTCATTCACTGCAAACAGAAGAAGATCTATGTCATGAATTAAGAACGACAGACAAGTTAACGTAATTCGAAGCTTAAAGAAGTTTAGAATTTCTAAAGAAAGACTGAATTATTTTATTTATTAATTTCCCTCTCCAGATCGTCCGGCACTAAACATATTAAATAAATAATTATTTAATTTATCTTGAAATCATCAACTAGGATATTGTAAAATAATTTAATTGTCCGACTCCTCAATTGTCCAATTTCCCTCTTCTAATTGCCCATTCTGAATTGTCCTTCGCCGAATTGTCCTCTTCGAAAGGTCCCACTTCGAATTGCTCTAAAACCGTTTTGGTCAACTATTTACTTTTTAGAATCTTTCTAATTCGTTTTGCTTTTTTTCCAAACTTCTACCATTTTATGACATTTATAAAATCCAATAATACCAAATTTAAAACTTTTGCATCTCTACCAATATGATATCTCTTAAAACACAAAATATTTCAATATAATATGAGATGGGACTAGATAATATGAATTAAGCAAAGCGAAATTTCTTAATTATTGAAACAAACTTTATTAATTTAATAAGTTTATTTATAATAAGGAAAACAATCTTAAATGTAATAGTATTTAACTTTACAACGTTAATTTAGTAAATCTGTTTTTAATATAATATTCTTTAGGGTACATTAACTTAATGAATATAATAATAATAATAATAATAATAATAATAATAATAATAATAATAATAATAATAATAATAATAATAATAATAATAACCATGACAATAATATTCTTTAACTGGTAAAATGGCTTTTTGAAGACGATATTGTGTGGGCATTTGAAGTGATTTGATTGGTTTGTAATAGAGGATGAATAATAATGTTAGGAAGTATTGTAGAGTTTGCTGGAAGAATTGTGTCTTTTAATAAATTGCATGGTAAGTCAGTAGTAAATGGAGAAAATAAACTGACAGGAAGCATATATTGTAGAGCATTCGGTAAGTTAGGTATTGTTGATGGAGGTATAATATTCTAAAATAGAAAAATAGTAAAATACATTTCTAAATTAAATCTTGAATAAAATTTATTTTTCTCTTTACTAAAATACTAATATTAGTTTTCAGAATCCAAATAGATTTGTTTTATCAATTTTTGCTTTAAATTTAATTCTTTTACTAATCAAAACAATCTATTTTATTAAAATCGTTTCTCGGAAAATTTCAGACAAAAAAAATGATGAACAAAACAGGATTTTTCTCTATTTTTCTATGATGACAAAAAAACAAACAAAAATATTTATTATCTACCAACTGAAAGGAAAATTAATTGAATTACCGACTGTTGGGGTGTTTGATAGATATTTGATACTTTTATTTGTAGAGGAGAAAATTGTCCATAAAATGAGTTGGTTTGTAGTTGGTTATGGAAAATGTTTTGTTGAATGTTTTTTATTAACAGATTTTTTCGGCCATTCTGCACTAATTGCTCTTTCAGATGTTGAGGAGGATGTAGATATTTACAAGGAGGAGATTTCCTATTGCATTTCCCCTAAAATAGAAGTGACAATAGTTTAATTTGATTTTCAATAAATATTTATTTGCCAGTACTTTGATAAAGTCATAGCAACAAATTACTCGACCATTGTGAATTTCTAAAGGATGATATTTTGGTGGATGAGCAAATTTGCATTCCATTTCATTTCTTAAGCAACGATTTCTTAAATGCTCTCGACATATCTCCAGCGTTAACCAGCGAGAATCTTTAAGTGAGACAGTTGTTGATGGAGATCCATGCGATTCCTTAGCAGGATTCGGAATTGAAAAGTTTCCATCTTCTTGTGGAAAAAGTGAGTAAGAAAGGCCATTAAAAAATGGATAAGGTACAACTAAACTGTTATTAGACATTTTTCTGTAAATATAAATTATTATTAAAAGTTGGTACTGAGTGCATATTTTAATTATTATATTAGAATACTATAACTTCTGTCATTTTGAGAATTTTAAATTCTTTGATTCTTTAGAATGGAATCAATTAATATTTTTTACAAAATAAAATGTTAGGAATATTGTCAGTCATATAAAAAGTAAATTATTTTATTATAGCTTTTAATTACCATAATAGGACACATGCGCGTACGCAGGGGGGGATACATATATATATATATATATATATATATATATATATATATATATATATAAATAAATCCCCCTCTATATATATAAAAATAATATATATAAACCCCCCCCCCCATGGATTCATCCTGCGTACGCGCCTCATAGGACAAATTAATTTTTTGGTCATCTTTAATTCGTTTTTTGCAGTTATTTCATTTATTTTCATTTTGAGAAAAGATACAATTTTATGTTATTATTATATTCAACATTAATTTTCGACTATGCCTTTATCATATGTTAATGATGGTTAATCAAGTATTAATAATATTTGATTAAATTCAAAGCCGAAAATTTGTGTTAAGCTTAATAATAAAAAAAATATCAAGACAATTTTAAACAATTCACATATAATTATTATTTAAACATACTATCAAATATTACTATTCCATTATTATTATTATTATTATTATTATTATTATTATTATTATTATTATTATTTTTATTATTATTATTATTATTATTATTATTATTATTATTATTATTATTATTATTATTATTAATATTATTATTATTATTATTATTATTATTATTATTATTATTATTATTATTATTATTATTATTATTATTATTATTATTATTATTAATATTATTATTATTATTATTATTATTATTATTATTATTATTATTATTTTTATTATTATTATTATTATTATTATTTTAATATTATTACATTTTAGTGATATAATTAAGTGATAATTTAATTCATAAATTAAAGTTCGTATAACACTCTCAGCCTGAGTCTCAGGAGCATAAAATTGTAAGAAAATCAAATAAAATGAAAAATATTTTCTTATTTTTCTTTCTTTCACTTTTAAATTATGTAAATTATGTATGTTTTGTGATTAGCCAGGAATTTATGAAAGGGGGTTGCAGTTGAGAAATATTTATTAATATTAAGGTCAATCATTTCAAGCGTGGACGAATGAGGGTGCCGAAGGTGCGAAGCCCCTCATGATTAAGGTGTCTGATAGATTTATATGGTTTAAATTGTTGAAAAAAATTTATATGAAATGTTGTTTTTTTCTTGAAGATTCCATTAAAATTAAAAAGTTTAAATTTATTAAAGACTTTCAACTTTCAAGTGAACAAAGGAAATTATAAGCCAAATAATTACTATCCTCTATTGTCATTTTATTTTAGGCTTCATCAGCCAATAACAATTTAGGCTATAATGTAAAGTCCAAATGCCTTTTCTGTTTGATAAATTCATTGATTACTTCATCTGTTGATGGGGTATGTTCTCGATGGATATTCAAAGGGGCCAGTCCATTGAGTCGTGTTTCGCTGGTAATGTTTCGTAGATACGTTTTAAAACTTCAGAGAGTTGAGAATAATCTTTAAGGCACTTGATGTCGACAATTATTTGTACATGAAAAATCCAATGGGAAGCGGGGGTAACCCCTTAACCCCCCCCCCCCTTGGCTACGCCACTGCGTGTTTAAGTGCCGCTTTATTATCTGACTTGTTTCTAAAATGTTTCTAATTCTCTAATTAAACATTCAGATCTCTATTATATTTCGTTTCCAATCAATATTTATGAATAATTTCAAAATTTTAAAGCCTCACACTTTAAAAATACTTTCAAATTTAACTCGAATTGCATATGGAATTCATTCACTTTTGTATTTTACTAATATATTCTTTTTATTTTTTTCTCTACAAATAAAAAGGTTATAATTGTAAATTGTCTAATTTTATGTTCCATTCCGCTAATTTTGTAACGATTTTTTGCCATATCCCATCTCACATTTTATCAGAATAAGTTATAACATAATTCATAGTTTTTTTATAACATTCAAACTACTTCACTTTTAAAATTTTTTTTGTCTTCATTTAGATATCAACTAAAGATTAATACTTTTATCCTATTTAACAAAAATTTCAGCACTGACTTCAAATGTTAGTTTATAAAAAGAAAGTGTCAAAATGTTGTGTTAAATAGGATAAAACATTGATAAATTCATCAAAATCTAAATGAAAATAAATACATTTTTGAAGGTAAAACTGATCAAAGATGAAAAAAAGTATAAAAGATTTTACTGATGCATCGTTTTTAGAAATTCAGATACTTCTCCCAATTTAAGTTCCATCTACCGGTTTAATGAAAAAAAAATCGAATCAACATGACCACAGATTTTTGTAGAATGACACTTATTTGGATGTCTCTTTTATAAAAATAACTCATAATGAACGCAAAAGTTCAATAAATTAAATTGTATGAACCATCAAATCAAAACCTTTTGCTTAGTATATGAGTTAACTCTTGATTTAACTGAGTTTTCTGCTCGATGTTTGTTTTTTTGATTGTCTTTAAAAAATTTCTGAGAATATAAATAATAATGTACATTGATGAACAAAATTTGGTCTGAAGACAAATTTTCATTACGCTATTATAAAGCTCTACATAACATCTAAAAATGGAGTTTATTTGCATATTAACTATTGATACAGAATACCTCCAAAACAACATACATGCCAACATTCAAACACTATCATCAAACGTCATAAATAACCTCTATCCTTGAAATTACGATTTTGACATATTATTACGCAATAGATCAGTCTAATTAATAATATTATCTATTTATCATACTTCCTTTCGGATAAAATTATAATCTTTGAAGTTTTTTTGTTTCAAAATACTCTTCTGGGTTTTAGTTTTCATTTACTATGTCTTTTTTGACCTTATCTTTCATTTTCTATATTATATTTAGACTTTCTAGTTACTTCACTGCAAATATGAACTTTCTTTGATATCCTAGAAAGTATCTAATTTTCTTTGAATCTTTACATTCGAAAATTAATTTTAATTAATTACTTATTATTTTTATTATTATATATAATGTTATTTAAAGCTACGATAAACTAAGTTAAATATAATTTCAATATAATGCACTCAATTTATCTGCAAAGTTATGGGGGTAGTTTGCATATCTTTGTAAATATAATTTCAATATAATGCACTCAATTTATCTGCAAAGTTATGGGGGTAGTTTGCATATCTTTGTAACTTATTTAGTTTATCCTTGTTTCAAATAATTTCATAGAAAATTAAAAAAAAGTTTAGAAATTGTTTATAAATAAATCATTAGAAATTCATATTATGTAATTATTATTCATTTCCAAAGAAAACTGATATAAAAACTGGAACAAATACTTTGCATGTGAAAGGGTTAAATAAAATTTCAAGGTTAATTTTTGGGGTTACATAAAAGTTTATTTATTAAAACAAAGTTGAATAACTACAGTAAAACCCCTAGTTAACGTTCCCCCACACAAGGAAATTTTCTAGTTAACGAATAAAAATTTTTTTAGTCAAAAAAAAACTTGAACTAAAAATGATAAAAAAAGGCATGAAAAAGTTATTATAAACATTAAATTAAATTACATTACATAGTGTTTTAATCTTTTGCCTGTAATATTTGAGTTTAGGTTTGTATTATTATTAATTTAGATCAATTCAGGTTATTTGAATTTTTTCTTGTTCCCTCCACACAATGAACAATTCCTATTTTTTAAAAATCTATTGGAAGTTATTAGTATTTAAAAATTTACCTCCAGTTCACGAATGAATTCTAAAAGAAAAAGACAATCAATAGACGTTGAGAAAAAAATTCAAATAATCTATTCCTGTAAGAAAGGTAATAAAAAAGCCACCATTAAAACTGTATTACAATTTGGGAGAAAATAACGAAAATAATGAGGAATAATTTTAACTTAATAATGAATTTATATGAGATAAAAAAACATAACATAATTTGTTGATATTAATATTCTCAATATTTTCATTAAATTATTATATAATAAATTGAATATCATATACATTTCCACCGTGTGTAATCATTCTGGGTTGAATTATAATAGTTATTTAATTTCAGTCAAACCTTTTTTAAAAACACTAACATTCTCGTCTTAGAAATATTTCATATATAATAAAATTATTATAATGACATGTATTAAATATATTATTCGCATCAAAAGGCTTAAATTAACATTTAATTGTTTAAAATAATAATAATAATAATAATAATAATAATAATAATAATAATAATAATAATAATATTTATAATAATACTATTGATATAATTATAATAATTATAATAATAATAACTGATATAGTAATTAATTAAAAAAACTCATACCTCGATTATTTTATTTCCAAACCGTAATATTTTCAAATCATTAACGTTTCAATATTCAATAATCTATTGCCAGACATTATTTGAATTTTTACATAATTTTAGGAACAATTTCTACTTTGTAAAAGTTTGGCACAACAGCTTCCTACATGCTTTGAACATGCTGGTTTTGAATTGAAGAAGATAAATTGCTCGAAAAATATTTTTCAATAAGACAGATGTTAAACAGCATATTCGACTTTTCTCGGTGCTTTTTTCGAAATCAGTTGTTAGTAGACAAATTTCTCTTCAACCCCATCGTTTACATACAGTCAACCTCAATCGGGTATCTCCCTAAGCTGAGTGTGGTTGCATTTGTGTATGAAAGACACAGTGAAAGACAGTAAGCTCTTGTCGATTCACACTGAGATTCGACTGCACTGACTAAAAGAGAAGATTGAAGGAAAAATCCGAACTTCGCACTCGGTTCGCAAACAGCTGGAAACTAAATTTGTTCAGCGTTTTTCTAAATATCAAATTCACTGTTTTCTATTTTAATTTTTGAACTCGTCAGATAATTGAATTTATCCGGATTTTCAAATTTTAGATTACTTGTCACACTCGTAGACAGTAGTGTTATTTATTTACAGTTGCCTTTGAACATTTCAATAATAATAATAATAATAATAATAATAATAATAATAATAATAATAATAATAATAATTATTATTATTATTATTATTATTATTATTATTACTTATTATTTAAATTAGCAAAAGCTTATTTACAATATTAGACACATAATTCTTAATATATCTAATATAAATAGTTGTCATCACTAAATAAGTGATTAATAATAATGCAATCTAATAAAATAATTATTTAATTATAATTTTTAGTATTTATATTTTTGTGTAAAATAAGTATTAATTAAATTTTTTTTGCAAATAATAAATGGGACTAAATCATCTATTCTATTTTCTATTCAAAGCCGGCTGAAAGATGATCATAAATGTATATGATTTAGTTTGTAAAATACGGTAAAGTAATTCAAATAAATCATTTAACAAAAATTTAGTTTTAGTAATAAATATTGTGTGCAAATATGTGCCAATCGCAATTGAATACATTTCGCAAACTGCTCAACCACCAATCCATTCTCTACTAGACAACCAATTGAATCATTCAATACAACATGGCGTCGACATTTACTTCACATATTATTAATAATTTAATATAAATTTAGTAATATTTATATTTAAAATAAAAACTTGATAAGTTCACTCTATAAATTTATAATTTTATTATTATTATTATTATTATTATTATTATTATTATTATTATTATTATTATTATTATTATTATTATTATTATTATTATTATTATTATTATTATTATTATTATTATTATTATTATTATTATTATTATTATTATTATTATTATTATTTTACATGATGTGCCCAATTCTATATCCGTTATAATCCACCATCAGTTCTCAATACCAGAATCACTCATCACAAAATAAAATAAATTTCAGTTAATAATAATAATAATTCTCATGTAAAACTATTTTCTCTTAAATTTATGCATCGTATTTTCGGATATATTTATCTTGCTCCGTATTTTGGTCATACTAATTTCATTTCTCTTCAATTAATTCATAAATTCTTGACTTTTTGTTTTATTCATTTCCTAGTTAATTTCATTATTCTACATAATAAAACAATGTAAAAAAATAAAAAATGTTAAATGGTTCAAAATGTTTCATTATATTATTATGTTTAAAATGTATGTTTGATTGTATATAAAATTAATAGATTAAAACACTGACTCGGAAATAATTAAAGTTCATTTTTTGTTTAAGCGTATTCTTGATACGATTTCATTATGACATTTTATTGAGAAAACATGAGGAATTAACCCTTTGGCAGTTACAGCCATAAATATACATACAAAATTGGCCCAATGTGCTACTTCCATATATGTACGTTGTACAGCTTTCCTAACGACGTACAAATGTATAGTTCGCTTTTATTTTATGTTTCTGGGGAAGTTGAAAGATTTTTAAGGATTTAATTAGAAATTTTTTTAAATTTAAAAAATCTTTTTATCGAAAATAATTTTAAAAGAAAAATTGAAATTTGTGTAAATAACAAAAATAAGAAAGACAAGTTTTTGAATGTAAAATTTATTGAATAAAATTTATGGAATTATTTAGTGATTTGGAACCAGATATTAATATTGTAACGGATGAGAATCCTAATAATGTTTACAACTAAAAGGATTAAATTGTCCAAAACTTGGTGTGGACTGCCCTTAATTGTCTACAACTTTTACATTTCTCTGCGTGTGATCTGACAATCAGGGGTACGCTGGTACGCTACCGCGCACCCCTTCGACCAACATAAAACAAAATAAAAAATCCGAAAAAGCTCGATCATAAAGTTTGTTATAAACTGAAGAAGTGAGAAGTGGTATGATGCAAACCGGCAACCCGAGCGTGTGCTTTGTGCTATGTGGCCTTGACTTTTGGCAGGCACAGGTCTTAGCAGGCCAGCAGGCTCAGCAGATTGAGATTGAGAGAATGAGCACAGGGGGGACAAGCAACCCGCGATTAGAAACGGCACACGGCACCTAGGACCCTAGCAGTAGGCAGTTCAACAGGTGGATACGCGTTGTTCGTCCGTTTGTATAATAACACATAAGACGCATTAAGGTATAAGGTACATCCACAATCCACATCTACATACAAAAACAGCTAATCTAAATACAGAGTGAGACTGCTACTACTACTACTACTACTACTACTACTACTACTACTACTACTACTACTACTACTACTACTACTACTACTACTACTACTACTACTACTACTACTACTACTACTACTACTACTACTACTACTACTACTACTACTACTACTACTACTACTACTACTACTACTAAAACTACTACACCACTGCATATATAACAATCAACAATTCATTTTCATTCATTACGATAAGGATAACATCTTTACACAAATTGCAAAATAAATTATGAATTAAAAAGTAAGTTATTATCAATTTTCTAGTAAATTCATAATTTATTATATTCTCATTCTTTATTAGTTAATTCATTCAACATTCATGCATATAAAGCATTAAGATAAGTAAAAAAAAGCAAACAACTTTATTAAATTTTTTTGCAAAGAAACAATCAAGATCAAGTGAAAGCGAAAATATTGCAGAACCAGAACCGGAAAAGGCAAATAATGAATTTATTGCCGTTGCTGATGATCAGATTATGCATGCTGACCACCAGGCTCAGCCTTCCAATAGTCAAAATTTGGAAAATAGAAATGATAATGATAATGATGTGTACATCATTCTGTCCAGACATTCGAATTTGAATATTCTCAAGGACAAGAAAATTTACTATCTAAATAATTTTTGGAAACCGCCACCAAATTTTTATTTCCCTGGCACCAAAATGCAGAATGAAAATTTTAAGAGGAAATTCAATTACTCTTGGCTTTTAAATTATCCATGGCTAGTTTATTCCAAATCAATTGACGCGGTCTATTGCAAGTATTGCTGCTTGTTTGTTACAAACAACCCTGCAGATCGTGCAACTGAAGCTCTTGGTCAGTTGGTGAAAGACCCTTTCAAGACTTGGGGTAGGGCAACAAGAACATTTAATAAACACCAAATTTAATATTTTAATTCCATCAAATAAAAATACTAGTCACCATGAGTATAGCACAAATTTAGAGATATTATTGCAAAAATATAACATTGATTTAAATTGCACAATAAATATGTTAATAGCCGAATACGAACTGTGGCAAACAAAGTTCAGTTTAAATCCAATACAAAAAAATGCAAGTGTTTTGTAATACCTCTGCGAATGCAGTGAAGAAATATTTCCCAACATTTTCAAATTGCTTAAAATCTTGGCCACACTTCCCGTGACAACAAGTACGGTTGAAAAGTAAGGTCATTTTCAACTTTAAAATATTTAAAGAACTATTTGAGAAATGGTTTGGCTTTGCTCTATATATATCGAGACATGCCTATAACGGAAGAAGAAATATTTAATATATTGCATGAAAAAAAGAGGAAATTAGATATTGTTCTGTAAGGGTCGATTATAAGTTTTTCACAAATTTATCGATTTGTTTTGTAAGTTTTTATGCTCTGCTATATAATTTATCAAATTTTTATAATAAATCAAATATTAAATATTAAAAAAGCCCTGGCCAGTGTAGCATATGTGGGTCCTTTAGTGCAAGGCCCGCACTTGACCCTCCTTGGGCCGATACTGACAGCGTACCCCATTCAAAATTCCTGGTTGCGCCACTGCTGACAATTTCAAAATATGATAAACAGTAACTTACGATTCATTTCCACGTATAAAATATACTTTATTCCAATCACTTCCTTTAAATATAATTAACAAAAATATATTTGAATATACATTTTACAATTAATAATAAAAGACGAATTTTAATTATAACAATTAAAGGATTTTTTAGAAATATAAACAAAAACATATAAATAAACTAAATATTTCTTGAATTTTAATTAAATTATTAAATATAAATAAGTTGTAGAATTCATATATAAATAATATATAAATTATGACTTTTTGATCGCAGTGATATAATTTTTGATATGTTTATATAAAACTTTTGTGAATTATTTATTTTAATTTTAGTACTAATATAATTTTTAATAAAAATTTTATTTCACAATTATTAATTTCATTTGTGTGAAATATAATATTATATTAAGCTTGATTCCCGACAAATGTGTTTGGAAATTATACCAACATTATTCAGTGGTTCAAAAAGTAAGGAGAAAAGCTTTCCTAGTTTTCCACATTTATTTACAATATTCCATAAATTTCTCTGCCTCTTTATCAAAAATAAATTCACAGTAATGATTAAATTCAAAAAATTATTAAGGTGTAAATTTTCAAATTAATTAATACTAAATCGGTAAAGTAATTTAATTATTATTATTTTTTGAAATAATTTTAATATAGACTGCAATGTATTTTTTAAAATTATTTGTGAAAAGTGCGAATTATGACCTGAATTTTACATTATATGTGTTAATATCAATATAGAAATTTCAAAGAAAATTCCAAAAATTCATCACTGAACAGTTGGTTAAATATTCGAATAGTGTTCAATTTATATGAAATTAATAAATTTAACAGTGTCGATATATTCATGTATTTTTCATATATAAATATTTAGTAAATCAAATTATCTACTTATTAAATTGTCAGTAAAGTTCACAGTTAATTTATTTTTAACATACAACACCTAAAATGATTTTGATTAATTTTTTAATATTTCGTTTCTTGCACATTATAATTCAGAAATTAAATTTTATTTATTTTAGAAAAGAGCAAATTCAAAGTGACTTCCATATTCCATACAATTTTAAAATAAAATTATAATTTTGGAATATTATCAATGTATGAATATAAATAAATCTTAAATCAAATAATGCATGATAAAGGCTAAGTCAAAAATTTGTATTTAGGTTTAATTTACCAAATATTCGATCAATAATGAAAAAAAATTATTAGATTTGAGAACTGTAAGAAATTGAATACGTTTTTTACAAAATTTAATTTTTCAAATTGAAAAAATTACTCGGATATTTAAATAAATTTCTTAAAATTTTTATGTTTTTCATAGTAATAAGCTAATGAAAATGTATAAGATATAAATGTTTTATATTACCAAGTTAAATATTAATTACTTAATTTTATATATACCAATCTCTCACTTTACAAAGTCTTTTTTTACGAAGTTTCGCTATAACGTAATTTAAAAAAAAATTCAGCCTGTTTACGAAAAAAATTCGATTTATGAATATTTGTTTTTTTAATTTAATTAAGGAAATAACACTCCTTAATTCATGTTTTTTTGATATGAATAAATAAAATACATACATATTATTTTTGTTTTTGAATTACGAATGTTTTCTTCAATAATATGAATTGATTAAATTTTTTAATTCCTATATTACCGTTTTTAATCAGAATTTTTGGTTTATATTACCGATCATTACCGATAATTACCGATAATTAAAATGAAAATTTGCTTAACGATTTTCAATTTATTTTGGGAACGAATTAATTCGTTAAGTGAGGGATTGGTGTATTTAATTTATTAAAAGTTGATTTTGAATATGAAAAAATAATTAATTTCAATTTTAACAATTTGAAAATAAGTATCGTTACAAAACACAGTTTTTTTGTTTTCGATGTTATTATCTTCTTTCTGACAGAAAATAACGAATTTCACTGTGCTCAATCATTAACTTATATTCAACTAATAATAATTATTTTGTTTAAATTCTTGAAATCTGATGGTGATAAAATAGATCTTTCCATATGACCCGAAAATTTATTGCATTCAAATGTAAGTTTAAAATAATTTATGGTATAATTATATGGACAAAATGAAAGAATAAGAATAATTTTTTTTTCAATTTTCACCACTGTTTTCTTTTAAATTGACATTGTATTTATTAAAAATGAATATATTTCTAGATTTCTATGCATTACAACCTCTCAATTTCGAATATTCCATCTGTTTCAAAGTGTTTTCCGATATTAGATAACATTATTTTCAGAAAAGTACAAAATTTATCAGTCAGTGAAATTTTTCCATTCCTATCCTAATGATTTAAAAATGATTTTTTCGGAGACTGAGGAGCGTGCTTATATAGTGTTTATTTTTTATGACAAAAAATATTTTATTATTAACAATTATTAAAAGCAAAAGCTACTGAATAAAATTTTTTTTAAATGTATCCCGAATTAATAAATTTTATCTTTCTTTTTATTTAAATCAAAATTTATAAATTATAAACTCAGAATAAACTGCTAAATGAAGGGGTTAATTCTTGGAAGAAAATGTTATTTTGCATGTCCTCATTCATTACAATTATGGAATGACAACAAATTTGGCAATTTAAGCTCTTCCTTATGACTTCAGACTCTGTAGTATATACCCTTGAATATTATCAATGATATTGTTGAGGATACCTAAAAAAAATAAATAATTGATACATAAATAAAATTACATGTGGGAAAAATCGTCATAATAAACGGGACGATCTATGGGAACTCGAAGACGGAAACGGAAGTAAAAGAAATGAGAAATGAGAAAAAAGAATCAAACAAAAGAAAGCGAACAAAAAATTAAACAAAAGGTCATCGTTAAAATCATCGTACACCAAAGGGGAAAAGGAATTTCAAATTCCAAAAAACAAAAACAAAATATATATATCTCTACAGCCTGTCAGAAATAGCGGATTCAAATGAAAAAGGCGGATAAAAAAGAAAGGAAAATTAAGCTGTCAGAGATAGTGGGAAGTAAAATTATGTGTCCCAAATGCAGATTGGGAAAAACAGAAAGATAAGCTCAAGTACCACAAATCGATGAGCTATATAAAAGAGAGAAAATTGTGACAGATATTGAAAAGACGAGAAATTTGTAACGGAAATTGTGGAAATTTACCAAAACGAATTGTTAAAAGAATAATTGTCAGAGAAGAATTAATTGAAAGCAGACGGAAAGAAGTTATTGATATATTGAAAGAAAATTGTCGAAGAAAATTAAAAGAGAAACCAAAGATAATTATTTTTCAAAGAGTGCTAAAAGAAAAGTTTAGTGAGTAGAATCCAAGTGACAGTAAGAAATTCCCGTTGTTAGAACCAATTAGTAGCTAGTGGTCCTCCAAACTCGATGTTATACGCGAGTGCTATTCTTCACCGAGTGTAGTAATAAGCACTGTATAATCACCGACCAGATTGTTGAATCATTGTGTCAGTGCGAAGCGACCCTTATTTGTAATTATCAATAAAGTTTTCTTGTTGTCGATTGTCATTTGTAATTTAGCTAAAAGCACGCTTGGAGTCATAGTAAGAATTTGTCATATATAAATATCACCAACGACTCAGTAACCCAACAATATAAATAGGAAGTTAGGATTTCATCTGGTAGTTTACAAATGAATTAAATGAAGTACAGGTGTTGGCAACTTGTGGCTCATTTAATATTATCATAAACAAGAACATTTTTAAAATTTTAATTCGAAATTTGGAATCCTGTTTATCCGATGACCCAAAATTGAATATAATGATAATTAATTAATTAATAAAATTAGCCATTATGATATTCAGAATATAAAGAAATGACAAATTTGTTTTTTATTATTTAAAGTCCTCACTCGAAACAAATTGAGATATCTAATTCAAATATGAATTACATGTAAATTTCCGTCTATCATGATTTTTTTAAAAAAATAAAAAACGATATAAATTGAAAACAATTTTTATTCTACAAAGCTAAATCTTGAATGTTCTTCTTTTCTCGCTTGACCATTACGTGTTATCCTTTCTTTTCTTTCTTATATCAACCTCTTTTATACTTCAAACTACATCTTTAAATTGGAAGCACCTTTAATTATATTTTTTTTGAGTACTTCTATTTCTAATTAATTTCTAACAAAAAAATGAGATAAACATCAATAAATTAGTTTCAGTTTGGAGTGATGGAGCACCAAGAATAATTGTTACAAATTAAAACTTTATGGTATTCGAATTTAAAAAGGTAAGTAGTCAACTGATAATGTTAGCTTGAAAAGTTTAAAATAGAAAATTTCGGAATACTGTCCAAAATTCATAAAACTTTGTGAAACGACGCAAACATCATAAAATCTCATAAATGTCAGTTTTATTAATAAATTTGAAAAAAATCATTTTTAGTTTCCTCGTTAAATGTGATTTTTAATGAAATGTAATTATTTTTGTTTTATTTTTTTATTTTCATTTCTGTTCTTTATCTTTTGTTTATTTTCATCAATTGTTGATATATTTTTAATAAAGTTAATGTTATATAAATCAAAAAATCATAAATACGAATTTTTAATCCATTCATTTGCATTTTATATTTTGTGGCTAACCTATATTTATGATTCCAACATTGAAAAAAATGGCTCTACACCAGAAAAGTTGCTGACTCATAGACTAGTACCATGTACTTCAAAACTTTCTGCTGAGTCCTAATATCACTATCATGAAAATATTGGCCATCAAATCATCCAGCAA
This sequence comes from Schmidtea polychroa, assembly GCA_959609185.1. Lineage (NCBI taxonomy): Eukaryota > Metazoa > Platyhelminthes > Tricladida > Dugesiidae > Schmidtea > Schmidtea polychroa. The sequence continues at coordinate 7,256 of CAUHTR010000534.1, read as the reverse complement.
AATTCTATAAGATCTAATTCTTTGCTTTACTCAGTGACATAGGTCTTGAGCCGTTGCTAGTGAAAGAACTGAACAAGATACAAGTTTAATTCAGAATTTCAAAATAAAACAAATACTACTGTAGATTTTAATAATTAAGTAGATCATGTCTATCTTATACAGTGTGGCCTCAACGTGTAAATCTTTAAATTCAGACATTAAAGAGAATCTCTAAATATTTTCTGACTCCAAAAGTCATTTATACATTTTGTTTTTATTTTAAATAACAAAAAATGAGATCAAACTAAACATATAATATATAAAAAAAATATTTTAACTATTTTAACTTATTTCTTTTTTAAAAAGTTCAAATATTATTATGCAAGTTAATTGAATATTTTCTCTTCTAAAAAGATCGATTAAACATTCGCTAAGTTTTTATCCTAAAAATTTATAATATTTATCGATTTTCCTTTTAAAAACTATTTTAATATTAATGAATATTCGATAAATTTATTTAGTAATTCGTTTATTTTAAAATAAGTTTTCATTTAAATTCATATTTAAAAATTATTACCCCCATTGCAATTTCATTTATCTTCATTTAGCTTTCGATAATAGATCAATGTTTTATAGTTGTTGTCGATTTTGAGATATTTGTGATAAATTGTGGACAATCATAAGATCAGCGAAAAAATTACTCTAAAATTAATTAAAAACATAAATTTGTAAGATTAAGAAATTTATTCTACCTTTATTTGTTTAATTAATTATTGTTTCATTTAATCAAAATTTATTTCCAAATTTTTTATAAATTCAAAGACAGTCTATAGTCTATTGAGTATACATAATAATAAAAAAAATCATTAGATTGTGCAAATTGATCGATGTTGTTCCAGAAATCCGAGAATCTAGGGTAAGGAGGAAAATTGAAAATTGAATAGGAAATGGCAAAAATCAATAAAATCAAACAATGAAACATGGTAAGGTCGTTCTTAATTAATAAATTTAAAAACGAAAAACAATTGGAAAATGGGATTGCTTTGTCTCTGTAAGGAGTTTAGTAAATCTCTATATAAAATTATTATGGTTACATGGTAGAAGTGAGATCAGTTAGTAGAAATAATTATTTCTGTTAAATTGTATATTTAAATTCTATATTAAATTATATCATATTATATTAAATTATATTAAATTAAATCAATTAAATGTATGACCAGTAATTACATTAATATTAATAATTATCACGCCTCGGTGTTTAAATATTCTAGTAAACGGCTCAATTTTTGAAGTTGGTTATAAAAATAAATGCTTGAAGAAGACTTGAATTTAATTGCGTCTAACATGGTCGACCACAACACGGATTTATTGATAAGCAGACTTTACCTGAGAAATTTCACAAAGGCGTATGATTTAGAAATTTTATCAAGGATTGTCAAAGGTTTTTTTGGCGCGACAAAAAACAACAATTAGGATGCAAGTAATATTTAACTACAACATTACTTGACAGATCGCTAATGGAAGATTATGAAGCAGCCGAAGGAAAAACTATGGAAGAGAAACTTCGATATGGCATTTTCAAAACCGACATCATTAATGGATGATCTAAAAGAAGCCTTTGAGTTATGAACAAGGATCCAGATTCAGCCGAAACTTTTATAGAGAAAATAAAAGATGACAAAGAAATTAATAGCGGCACAAATGGGATGAAGAAGAAATAGAAAAATGCCTGCTTACAAACTGTGTAAGAGATCGAGAAGTTATAAAAAGAGATCGAGATGAAAGATTTGAAAACATCAGAAGAAATAAAAGCGACAATAAAGAATTAGAAAAGGTAAACAAAATTATGGGCCATATTAATGTTGTGAAGACTTCACCGGTTGTTCAAAACTACAGAAGCTACAGAGATGTTGCTCAAAGAGGAATGGGTAAACGGAAATAATAATTTCAAGCAGCGAAACGTCAGTAACCGACAATTGGAATGCTGGACATGCCAAGAAAAACTGGTCATGTGAGTCGAGAATGCCAAATGAAAAGAAAATGACGTGTTTTGCATGCGGAGTTGAAGGCCACGTACGGCGAGAATGTTCAACGATTCAATGCCAGAGATGTCACTTACGTGGACACTAAGGAGATTGACTGCTATACAAATTTGGAAAGAAGGAAGTTTCAAACTAATTCAACATGAGAAACAATAATTATTATGCCCATCGAACCACAAGCTATCAACAAAAGATCAACAATCCAGGAAGAACAATTGGCAGCAATTGAAGCCTAATGATGAGACGATGCCACTTGAGTATTCAGATGATGCAGAAGACAAATATGAGGATATTCAGCACCCAAAAGTACATGCTTCGACACGGAGGCAATGATCGTGAGCAATATACTAGGTAATTTTGATATTGATGTAAATATTGGTCATAATAATTTTAATAATGTAAATAATCCTTATATATATAATAATGTAGAACCTTTATGTAATAATATTTGTAATTTTAAAAAGTTTCCTTTAAATAATTTTAAATGTTATAGTTATTTTAATGCTGATCGATCTTTAATAAATAATAATAATAATCCTAAGAATCAAGAAGAGTATAATGAAATTAAAGAAGCAGAATATAATAATAAAATAGTAAATGAAAAGTTTATAAATTTATTAAAAAAGGCAGTAGATAAATTAGAGAGAAAGGAAATTGGGTGGATTAATGAAATATCAGAGGAGCAAAATATTTTCACTAAAGATGAATGGAAACGACCGAAATTGAGTTATGACAAAATGCAAGGTAGACCGAGTACAACTCTTGAAATTCAGGGCTATAGAATGGAATGCTTACTAGATACAGGAGCAAGAGTAAATGTAATGGCAGAAGCAGTTGTGGACAAATTAGTGAATGTGAAAATCATAAAAACAGATGAGATGTTAAGATGTGCAAATGATAGTAAATTAGAGACAATCGGAAAAATATATATTGATGTTAGAATTGGTAATATGGAAAGAAAAATAACATTTATAATAGTTAAAAATATTGTTCCAGATATAATAGGCGGAGTGGAATTGCAGAAAGAGTTTGGAATTGAATTAAACTACATCAAGCAAAATGAAGAAGGATATAATGAATTCTGTGTGTGAAATAGAAGCTAGATTTGGGGAAAAGATTACAGATAACGAGAGATGTCAAAAAGCAATAGAAATTCTAAGATTAAACGAAAATAAAAGACTGTTAGAGATTGTTAAAAACAATAAAAGTGTTTTTATGGCTAATAACTGGGATATCGGATGTACTGATTTAATTGCACATAAAATCATCACAAAAGAAGGGCCAATTATGATAAAACCCAGAAGACAACCCATCAATTTAGAGGAGAAAATAAATGCTGCTATAAATAATTTAGAAAATAATGATATCATAAGAAGATGTAATTCACCTTGGAATACGCCGTTAGTATGCGTGTGGAAAAAAGACAAAAAAGATATCAGACTTTGTTTAGATTTTAGACAGCTTAATAAGATTACTGAAAGACAAGCTTTTCCTATGCCGAATGTAGAAGAAATTCTAGATACATTACATGGATCTAAGTACTTTAGTTCTATAGACCTTGGGAACGCTTATTATCAGGTGAAATTGGACATAGAATCGCAAGAAAAGACAGCATTTTCTACTAAAGAAGGGCAATTTTGTTTTAATAGAATGCCTTTTGGCATTGCGCGGCACCGGGTACATTCCAAGAATAATGACAAAAATATTGAAAGATCTATGGAAAGAAGGAGTTATGGTGTATTTAGACGATATTTTAATTTTTACAAGAACAATTGAAGAACATTACAATGTGTTTTGGAAAAGTTCTAGAGAAAATAAGGGAAGCTAAATTGAGAATCAACCCAGAAAAATGTCAGTTATTAAAGAGCGAAGTAAAGTTTTTAGGGCACATTATTAACAGTCAGGGGATTCGGACAGATCAAAGTAAAATTGAGGCTATTAAATCATTTCAGAGGCCTAAGTGTATAAAGAATTTGAGAAGCTTTTTAGGTATATGTAACTATTATCGGAGATTTATTAAGGAATATGCAACAAAATCAAGAGCGCTAGAAAGCATATGTGGAAGCAATAGTGAAAAAATAATTTGGACTGAGGAATGTGAGAAAGCTTTCGAAGAAATGAAAATGGCGTTGACTACAGCGCCAATTCTCGTATTTCCATGATTTCAAGAAAGAATTCATATTAGATACAGACGCAAGCTTTGATACAATTGGAGCTGTATTATCACAAAGAGATGAAATGGGTCATGAACACGTTATTGCATATGGATCCCATGCAATGAGTAGCCATGAAAGAGGATATTGTATAACACGAAAAGAGCTTTTGGCTATATATTATTTCTGTCGCCATTTCAACCATTATTTATACGGTAAACGGTTTGTTTTGCGCACTGATCATAAAGCAATAACTTTTATGTTAACGACAAAGAAACCTATAACAGCACAGTTCCAAAACGTGGATAAATTACTTGAGCAGTTTAGACATAAAAATGGAGTTCAGAAAAGGTACGGCGCATACGAATGCAGATATGCTGTCTAGAAATACATGCGGCAAATGTGTACAATGTTTGATGGACCATGATAACCCCAAATCAGGGCGATTAAAAACTAGATTGTTAACATTGATGACCGAAAAATAATGGAAATGAATGGCAAAGAGATAATGCAGAAATACAAGATATAAAAGATCAAATAAATGAAAGGAAAAATAATAAATATATGTTAAAAGGAAATATTATCTATACCAATCAAAACAAAATATGGATACCAGAAACAAAAAGACGAGAAATGATTAAGGAAACACATTTATTATTATGCCACGCAGGAGTAGAAAAAGTTATTAAATATATTAGGAACAATTTTGATATGGAAGATTTGCTAAACGAAGTAAAAGAGACTATTTCAATATGTGAAGCATGCCAGAAAAACAAAGTTTTAACTACAAGGTCAAAAGAAAAAACCCAAGTAATTCAAGCTTCAGAACCTATGGAGAAAATATACATGGATATTTGCGGTCCATTAAGAGAAACCTTCAGAGGAGAAAAATATATTTGTGCAATAATCGATCATTACAGTAAATACTATATCTCTAACTCCTATTAGAAAGCAAGATGAAAATACAATAAAGGCAGTTTTTGTTAAATAATTGGATATTGAAATTTGGAGCCCCTAAGGAACTACATGTTGATTGTGGAAAAAATTTCGAAGCAAATAGCATTAAAGAACTAGCAAAGGCAGCAGGAATTGAGTTGATATTTTCGAGTCCGTATCATCATAATACTAATGGTGTAATTGAAAGACAATTTCGTACTATAAGAGACTATATTAACGCGTCACTAAGAGAAGGAGTTAAAAAAAGCTGGGCAGAATTAATACCTGATATAGAATACGTTTTAAATGCGACAGCTCAAAAAACTATTGGAGTGAGTCCAGCAGAAATTATATTTGGAAGAAAGATTAATAGATCGCAATGGCATAGTAATAATGAAGTGGATAGGAAATGAAATCATGCGGAAATTAGAGGCTAAAAGACAGCAAACGAAAGAAATTGGCACAAGCTAGGAAACTTAGAAGTGGGGGACAAAGTATTGGTGAAACAAGAAATTAGAAACAAAGATCATGAGAGATATGAAGGACCATACACAGTAATAAAACGAAATCATGAAAGAAGTTATTTATTAACAGACGAAAACGGGAGAAAAATAACGAGGAATATAGAAAAGTTAAAGCATTTTAAAGAAGGGGGGATGTAAGGAGTTAGTAAATCTCTATATAAAATTATTATGGTTAAATGGTAGAAGTGAGATCAGTTAGTAGAAATAATTATTTCTGTTAAATTTGTATATTTAAATTCTATATTAAATTATATCATATTATATTAAATTATATTAAATTAAATCAATTAAATGTATGACCAGTAATTACATTAATATTAATAATTATCACGCCCTCGGTGTTTAAATATTCTAGTAAACGGCTCAATTTTTGAAGTTGTTATAAAAATAAATGCTTGAAGAAGACTTGAATTTAATTGCGTCTAACAGTCTCAATAGCTTGTCCGAGATAACAAATTAATCACCGGGAAAGTTCAAAATATTTATAATATTTATTATGCAAGGATAGTTCAGGAACTTGATGTAATCATGTTTAAATATCCTCGCATATTTATTAATAATTTGTATTGGAATAAATTAGTTGTTGATTTATACTTTATCTTCTATAGTTACATTGATTTTGAATTTGAACAAGAAATGTAAACTGTTGCTTTTTCATCATTACTTGAAAATAGTTATGAACTACCAGATAATGAAGTTATTACCATTGGAAATGAAAGATTCAGATTCCAGAAACTTTGTCCCAGTCAACTTTCTTGGAAATGGAAACTGCTGGTATTCATGAGACGACTTATTACAGCATGGTCAAATGAGATGTGGATATTTGTAAAGATTTATATAACCATACAGTTTTATCGACTGGTTCCCAATGATATTACTGACCCATGGTAAATGGATTCAATATTGATGATAATTAACTATTAATAATAATAATAATAATAATAATAATAATAATAATAATAATAATAATAATAATAATAATAATAATAATAATAATAATATTAATTAATAATGTTGGGTTTTATTAATTCAAGTCGGTAACCTCTGATTCCACGTGTTCCTTGAATTTTAACTAACAAAACAATACACTTCCCAACGTGTATTCAATTACAAATTGTTTCGTACTCCACACAAAACATTTCAACAAAGTTTTATAAGTTTTACCGATTCCCTGCTCGGTGTTAATGCTCTATAAAAACCTGTATCAATATTCACATTTTTATCCTTGATCCTTCAAATGAGTTTCCTTTTGCCAATTCTCAAATTTCTTCTGAAAATCCCTATTTGGGGCTAATGCCAATTTGCTCGGATTTTCCTTATCCTTTAAAAGTCTTCCAAATCTGAATGACAAATGATTATTGCCGAGACGATCTCTCGTATGACATTCAATTCTACATCCCTGCTTCGGCTGTCACCAAAAATGGTCCAACAAACAAAAATAAATAATAGTCTACCCGGGCTTCTATGCAAGTATTATCTTCTCTTGGTCTTCTTTCATTAATCAATGACAAGATAATGAGCCGAAAATTTCCTTCTGTTTACTTTTCTCCTTGTTTACCAACTTGGGATTTCTTTCGTCTTTGCTAATTAATTACTCAATTAATTAATTTCGTTTTCTTGTT
>CAUHTR010000533.1:0-123106 GCA_959609185.1 Schmidtea polychroa | reverse complement strand
GGATGATGCGCATCATGAAAATCAGCGACGGCTTGAACGTGTTAAAAGCCGATATAAATAATTTGGTTAAAGACAAACAACCACAAAAGTCTCATAAAGAAAGGACACAGAGACACGTGATGCATTAACTGTATTTTGTTTTTATTAAATATTTTTTATTCGGTTTCTTTATTATAAATCATGTTTGTTTCATATGTCATACTTTAAAGTTTAAAATTTAAATATTTCTTGTTTTACTAACTGATTGTTCTAATATAATTGATTAGTAATATTTATACACTTCCCTTCTTCTAAAATCTAAAATCTAACACTTGCGGACCATTTATTAAACTAAAAGTTGAATGTGGCCCCTATATCTTAAAAGGATGCCGATCCCTGGATTAAATTAAACGTTTTTCACCCCATTAAAAAATTAATTAAACGATTAATTAAAATTTGAATTAAATTAATCAAAAATGAAATAGGTTTGTAAACAAAAGTTTTCAAGAATTACCACATGATAATAAAAAATGATGTTGGCACAAGGAGATTGAAACCGAGATTACATATGAATTTATTATAAAAAATTATAATTACCTAAAAGACATTTCCATTTCTGAAGTAGTAGTTGAACTTTATTGTTAAATAGACTTCTACTGGCACCAAATTAAATGACCTTATTTTATTCATGGGAATTAAATATCATCAGAACCGTAATGGAAATTTAACAATTATACTTTTTAGAGTGATATTTAAATCAACAATAATAATAATAATAATAATAATAATAATAATAATATAATAATAATAATAATAATAATAATAATAATAATAATAATGATAATGATAAGAAGAAGAAGAAATAAATAATAATTTAAGTTAAATTTAAAATTAAAAATAATTACTAGTAATTTTATAAATTTGGTTAATTAATCTATTATACCTGAAATATTTTCTACTCTACCTGACAGTGACAGTGACATAGTCGAAATATATCATAAAACCGTTGTTTGAGTGGAACATTCTCATATTACATCGTATATCATCGGGTATAAGTCGGTTCACGTACAAGTCGAAACCCTAAATTTGTACATGAGATAATGACTAAAATGCACGGTTCACATATTAAGCTTATAGAAAGAGTAACAGTAATATTTTGAAAATACACAATTCCGTAATTTTAATTTGTACATTTTCATATATAAATAATGCAGTTTTAATTTAGAATGGATTTTTCATTATTTCTTTAGGTCATCTATGAATTCTGACCAACTCAATGTGAGTTCCAATTGTCTTTCAACCTTTTTGGGTGGCCCAGCATGCACTATAATATTTAAACATTATTAATTATTTCACTTACTTTAACCTTTTGTTTATTCAGAATTTTATTACCTAAAGTCCATTGTGCATCAACATCAAACATACACCACCATATGATTTACAAACGTTGGGTACTATTTTTAGGACTATTATGTAACAATTCAAATCATTATGTGGAATTTATTAAAAATATTTAATAATTAACATAGTGTGAAGTCAATGTCTGGTTAATATTGATATAAAAATGACAAATTGTCGATTAATAACGAAAGATTATGATTTATATATCATTTTTAGCAAACATTTCAGTTATCATACTATTATTATAAGAACTTTTTTTCAAATTTCACCACTGATTTCTTTTCCATTGTATTTATTAATAATATTTTTAATTTTACTCAATATATTTCAAATCACTTTCTTCAAAATATATTATCAAAAAAAATATTCAAAAAAAGCATGAATTTACTTTACATTTTCATATTTTGAGTAATGCCAATATATTGCAATTAAAAACATACTATTTAATATTTTCAATGATAACTTATTTAGTGTATATATTTATCTACAGCAAAGCGCATCAATATTTGAATAAAAAAACAAATATTATGAACAGATTGTAAATTAAAATTTATATATTTCATTAAATTTACATTTTTCCAAAATATTTAAAGTATTTTTAATCTTCATGTTAATAATGTTTTATTGGAATTAAAATTATTATGAATTTCAGTTCATTTATAATGCACACTTTTAAAAACAGAAAGATTTATTAAATTGTTATTTAATTACATTTTTGAATCTATTATAAAATGTTTTCAAAATGAAAAAAAAAGAGAATGCATTAATTTTCTTTTTGTTCCGTTACTTCAATCAATCTTTTATTTTATCAATTTCTGACTATTTAAAAATAATTAACTTTAAAATTTAATATTTCGATTATAAATAACGTTTTTCGATGCTTTTTTTCCATAAGTTTCGGTAATCTAGCATAATTTTCCAAATTTATAAAAGGGTTTGAAATTGGAATTTTTTATATAAAATATAATTTATATTGCCCTGCTGTTTCTTTGATATTCTTGGATAGTTAAATGTGATAAATTGCTAGGAAAATCCTCAAATTGCATATTTTTATAATTAAAAAATGATTGCGATCCATATTTTTTGTTCCTCTGTATGTAATTTTTATTATGAAGTTTTTTGATTGTAGAATATGTGTTTGTATTTTATTTGTCTCACCAACATTACTTTTCTCCTTTTTTATATTAAATGACCTTATTTGTTGACCTTATTTCAAGTAGGTGTGTTTATTTTATTTATATATATTATGTCTCATAACAGACTTTAATTTATGGTTAAAACGTATCGTAATTTATGACCCTTAGTGTAGCATTCATCTCAAATAAACTATCGCTACCTGTTGTCTATATATAAATATAAAATTGTAATTAAAGAATTAAACAAAGATTGCTGGAGTTTCTAATTAATAGGAAAGAGTAAATTGAAATTTTGTTTCACGAAATATATACTGAACAAAATATTGTTTATAACAATAACAATAAGTTTCATCGATTGATGTTAAGAGAAAAAAAATAATGCATTTATTGTTTATTACAAACAATTTTTCATTCTAGCATGCACATGACTGTTGCAGAATTCCCAGAAACAAACCGATTTACATTGGCATTCTGTAAATTTATCTAAGAATACACATTTTTTTGGAAAAAATTACAATTTCAATTATACATCTAGTTTGATTATCTGCAAATATCGTGTGTATTTTTTGCTCTAATTTTAACTGCTCAATTTATTGACATAAATATTTATAAACATTGGGTGCCATTGGACACGGTGTCAATATCATTTGTGACAAAATCAATTAATATCACTTTTGTGAATTTTTATGTGAATCAATTATAACTGGACAATTTAAATCTAATAGCGCTCAAATCAAACGTGGCTGAACAATTAAAGAAATTAAAAAATTATTTTGATTTATTTTATAATTTATCAATTGACTAAATGGATAAGAAAGACACTGTCGTGAAAAAAGGAGTCTTATTAAAAGGTGATATGATATTGTTTTTTTTAATTTTATTTATTAAAACTTTAAACGGTGAGAATTAATTTCCTTTGCTTGACTGACTGAATGTAGATTAGACCTTTATAAAAAGATTAACATATAAATAATATAATATACAATATTCATGATTAATAAAAATGGAGGAGTAGCGATATTTTTACCGAAACTCAAGTTGGATTATTAAAAAAAAGGTAGATCTATTAGAACCACTAAAAATACAAATATTAAATATATTAAAATATTAAAAGATGATGCTTTAATAATAATAATATTTTTATTATTTATTTATATTACCCATTTAGATGAACAAGAAAAGATGCAAAAGAAGACTTTTACAAAATGGATGAATTCATATCTTTGCCAGGTAATATTTACAATTTATAAGACTCGAATAATTGAAATTAATTTAATTAATTTCATTTATTAAGTAAAATATTATCAAAAATGGACCACTCGAATCACTTTAAAAACAAATTGGTTTTGTATAAAGTTCCTAAATACAGGAATATCTTGCACAATGAAGCCAATTTCTAACAATTTTATATTATACTTTCTCCTTCTTTGAATGAAAATACAATATATGCTGTTAAGTATTGTAAAGGTTTTCTTCAAAAACAAAATAATTTGAATTATCATATTTATCTTTGGTTTTGACCTTTGATCTCTCTTTTAATTCAATAATTTTCATGTTAATGTTTGCAAGAATATAGATAAAAAAATATCGTGTACGTTATATTTTGTTTTAATTTATAGCCTTTCAAACATTAATATGAAATTTTGAATTATATTATTTTTCCTATTTAATTTTATTTTAAACTAATATCGTATTATTTTGTCTCATTCTGAAAATAAATATATCACTGAATGTTGGTAATTGTTCATAAAATCAAAAATCTATGGCATTTGTACATTTTTGGAACTTTCATGTATATTTTATTTTGTGAAAAATCTTTCAATGGGAAACAGTTCAAATTGTTTGTTAAATATAATTTTTTTAATGTTTAATTGACTAAGAGTTTGTCCATAAATCAACAATTAAAATTAAAAAATTATAGTGAACTTACAAAAACATTTATTTTAAGGTTTTGACTATTAAAAGGTCATATTTATGATTTTCTTTGGAGAAAAATTCTTTTGGTAATAAACTGGTATTGATAAGTAAATTACTTTTTCAAAGTTTTCAAAAGCTTTAAATACATTCTGTTTTTGGGAGGAGTAGGTAAAACCTTTTCTTGATATTTTGAAAAGAACGATGTGCTAGTCATATAGAAGGTTTTCTCGGTATTCAATACACAATATTATCTTTTTAATACAGTTATATTTAAGCAAATTTTAGACTTATTCTAATAGACAATAATATTCAATTTCCAATATTTATCTTTAAATGATTTTACATTGCCTTTATTCAACTGACTTCCATAAATTTTTACAATTTCGATTTGACATTATTTATATAAATTTAATTGTATTTATATTAAAAGCTTGACTATGAATCAGAAAATATATCGATGTTTTTGATATTCAGGAATTTTCGTGAATATCAAAAACATCGATATATTTACTGATTCATAGTCAAGCTTTTATAATAAATACAATGGAAAAGAAATCAGTGGTGAAATTTGAAAAATAAATTTTATAATTTGTAAAATTTCAATAAATTTTGCTAATATTAGGTCTTATTCTAAAATAATACATAAAATTCATTTGTTTCCAGGATTATTTAAAAATTCAGATTTGGAATTTAATTTCGAGCTTCTCAAATCATTCCGACATCCTCAATTTTTGGCACCTGATTTTTGCTTTTAAACAACTTAAAGTTTTTATCCTTTTAATATATTTAGATAAAGGGATAATGGAAAAAATAACACCCAATTTTTCAAAAATGGAAAAAAGGACATCCAAAAGTTTTTAATTGCCAAAATGACATCCATTTTTCAAATAATGGAAAAAAGGACATCCAAAAGTTTTTAATTGCCAAAATGACATCCATTTTTCAAATAATGGAAAAAATAACATCGAAAATATTTTCAATAACATGAAAAATAGCAATTTTTAATTATAAATGTAAAGAAAACATTAAGATGAAAATTTACTTTTCAACTGAAGCTCTGATCCTTGCAACCCGGGGTCTTTTTCTTATCCTTCTTCCCCTTAGAAAAATCGTAGCAGCTGACTTTGAGAATGATTCAATAAATTCATGTATTGATTTAAATTCACTATCTATATTGAATTCCTTTTTAAGAGAGTCGCCAGTTATCTCTTGAATTTGCAATTCGTTTTGTAGCATTTAACGGTAAATAGTGTCAATTTTTTTAAACAAAACTCCAAATATTTTTAATTTAACATATTCTTAATTATTAAAAATAAACTTCATCGCTATTTTTCATGTTATTGAACAAATGGTGCTGTTTTAATAAGAAAAATTTTCAATGTTATTTTTTCCATTTTTGAAAAATTGGGTGTTATTTTTCCCATTTTCGCTTAGATTAAAGGTTATCGTACGTATATGATTTAAAATGGTTTTATTAGGAGATTTAAAGTATGGTTTTCTGTTGAACATGATTGAATATATTTAGAACGTCAATAAATTTCTTTAGTTTATATTTAAAAATAAAGACAGCAACAAATTTTGAGAGAACAAGTTTTAAATTCTCAAAACCATCTTTTAAGCAAAACATATTAAAAACAAATTATAAATGATGTAATGTTGTATTGCTAAAAAAGATTGAATAGACCAAGTTTCATTCGTATATAAACGGAAAAGTCCTTATACCAAAAGATTCACACCAATTTAATTCTATGAAAGGCTGAGATTTTGTTTCATGAATTTCAAGAAATTTATTAAACCTCGCAAGGATAAGTGCAATTACATTATATTTAAAATTCCAATTAGAAAAGGAATTGAAAAGGTTTGAAAAACATATAATTTAATCAAGTAGAATTCTTTATTTTTTAAATATTTCTATTTTTATTCAAAAAAATATGGCTAATCACTTCAGGATCTATAATCACTTGTTTTATTAGTCCACTGACAATATTGCGATGTTCTAGGTTTGACAATCAGATTGGCTGATTAAAACAAACTATTCAAACAAATATGTTAATTAATTTAAACAGTCTTATAATGAAATCTTGTTTACCGATTCTTTAATATGTAGTCGACTAAAATACTGAAGAATTTTAAATAAAAGTTGCAATAAGGCTTTGCAAATATTCATGATAAATTAACAATTGTCATCAGTAGAGTTTAACAATTAATTCAGAAAAAATGTGGTTAAATTAAATTCTTAACTGTATATTTTATTAAATTTTATAGGGTTAAATTTGGTTATTAGAATCGAATTGTTTAGCATTCCATAACATTACCTTGGAACGATAATATATCAAAACAGTTTTCCGTATAATTCAACAAATTTTTAATTTTAGAAAAAACCTCCCGTCATTATAAAAGATCTCATGAAAGACCTCAGCGATGGACTTCTTTTGTTGGATATTTTGGAAATTTTGACAAAAACAAAATTGGTATAAAAATTTTATATGAATAATATTTTATCATTTTTAGAAAAAAGAGAAACCGAAAAATATGCAAAGAATACATTGCTTAACTAATATAAAAACAGCATTAGAATTTATGGAGAATGAAAAAAAGGTAAAATTACTTATTTGATTAATAATTCAAATATTAATACTCAAAAACACAATATCTTAAACAAAAACTTCCATGGCTACATAAATAAATTGGTCAATTAATCAGTTTTCGGTTTAAACCAAAAATATTTTACTTTAGTTTCAAAACGATGGCCTGAAATGATCTATTCAAGCAATAAATAAATAACTAAATCTATCAAAATTAAAATAAAATGTCACATTGATTATTCAATGGTTTAAAATAATAATAATAATAATAATAATAATAATAATAATAATAATAATAATAATAATAATAATAATAATAATAATAATAATAATAATAATAATAATAATAATAATAATAATAATAATAATAATAATAATAATAATAATAATAATAATAATAATAATAATAATAATAATAATAATAATAATAATAATAATAATAATAATAATAATAATAATAATAATAATAATAATAATAATAATAATAATAATAAATAATAATAATAATAATAATAATAATAATAATAATAATAATAATAATAATAATAATAATAATAATAATAATAATAATAATAATAATAATAATAATAATAATAATAATAATAATAATAATAATAATAATAATAATAATAATAATAATAATAATAATAATAATAATAATAATATCTTCTATTAGAAGAAACTAAATTCCAAGAAATGGACAAGGACTATCTTATAGTTGAAAATCTTTTCATTTGTATTAAATATATTATGTACCGCAAAAGGCTTAAATTTAATTGCTTATTATTATTATTATTATTATTTTTATTCATAAGTGAATAAATTATTTTTAGATCAAAATGGTTAATATAAATCCATCAGACGTGGTTGATGGAAAACCTGCAATTGTCCTTGGATTAGTATGGACATCAATTTTACATTTTCAGGTTATTACTATATTTTCCCTTTTATTTTCATCTTTTTCCAGATTGAAGAACAAGAAGAATTTTTATTACAAGCATTAGGAATGGCCAATGATCCAAATGCAAATGTCAAAGGTCAAGCAAAAAAAGGTTTAATGGCTTGGACAAATAACGCTTTATCTGAGTAAAATGGCATAAAGCTCTGAATATTTGATAAACATATTTGTATTTTCTAGCAAATATGGATTGAACATAAAAGATTTTGGAGAAAGTTGGTGTGATGGAAGGGCTTTTAATGCATTGGTGCATAACATAGATCCAACTCTCGTAGACATGGAAGAATTAGAGCAAAGAACAAACAAAGAAAGATTAGAAAATGCTTTTAATATTGCTGAAAATGAATTGGGCATTCCTAAATTACTTGATTCTGAAGGTTAGGCATTTTAATATTAATATCGCATATTTATAATGTAATAATAATAATAATAATAATAATAATAATAATAATAATAATAATAATAATAATAATAATAATAATAATAATAATAATAATAATAATAATAATAATAATAATAATAATAATAATAATAATAATAATAATAATAATAATAATAATAATAATAATAATAATAATAATAATAATAATAATAATAATAATAATAATAATAATAATAATAATAATAATAATAATAATAATAATAATAATAATAATAATAATTTTGATAGACGTTGATGTTGAAAAACCGGACGAGAAATCCATCATGACTTATGTTGCACAATTTTTAAAATCATATCCCGAAGGTAAAAAACCCGAAAATATAAATGAAGAAATTACACCGGAAGTACAATTATTGTCAAAATTTAATTTTTAATTTTTTCATAAATATTTTTTTAACGATTAGATTAACGATGGCCTAATGTCAATGATACAGCCTTTAAATGGACTTGATGTAGTAAAAGAGTTCAATGACAACGTTGATAAAAACTTTGAAAATCTGAATTCCAAAAATAATTATGATGTAATATTTTCTATTACATGAAATCCAAAGAAGTGACTAATGTATTTTTTTGTAGATTTTTGCTGATTTAATGTCACAAAGAGATGACATGAAATTGTTACTCGATAAACTATCCACCGAGAATAATACAGATCTTGATGCTAATGATGTAAGAGAAGCTTTAGGAGACTTCAATAAAACCGAAATGAAATTAAATGAATGGCAATGGGATTTAGACAAAATTCTACCGGGAATTCTAGGCTCTGAAATCGGACACTGGCTACAAGATGCAGAGGAAAGCCTTATGGAACCATTTCCAAACGTGAATGACAAAGCATTCGATGATAAAGTATTAAGGAAATTAAAAGAACATGAAGTGAGTTTTATCATTTATTATTAATAGAACTGTTGAGAAATTGATCAATTTGAACCCATGGCTTTCATGTGATTTAATATCTTGAATAGTGATTTCAAAATATGAGTCAATTTTCTAAGAAACAAATTCGAAAAATTACAATAACGTTATATTCATGCACTCTTTTTCGACAAAATTTTATAGAATATTATCACCAACTCAATATAATAACGTCGCAAGTAAGTAATCTGTGCAAATAACATACGCGTAAACAATTCATTACTTGAATATGTTTGTGGCAAATCAAGGAGATATTTACTCTGACGAGCTAAAGTTAGACGGAAGCGAATATATGGGGTGGGTTTAACATCTTTTATCTCAGGAATCATTATAAAAATGTTGTCAAAAAGAGCCAAGCGGCGCGACATCGCTTGTTAATCGTCGTGTTCAATATGTGATTAGATTGTAAAAGTCGAAAAATTGCACATGATCAGCTGAATGATTTATTTACTGTGTATATTTGTAAATCATCAAAAGTAGAGAGAATTCTTTAATTAAATTATTCAAAATGCTATATGCAAAATCTTTTTTTCAGTTTTTATTTGGTGTTGTTATATCAACACTTGAAATAATAATAATAATAATAATAATAATAATAATAATAATAATAATAATAATAATAATAATAATAATAATAATAATAATAATAATAATAATAGTAATAATAATAATAATAATTATTATTATTATTATTATTATTATTATTATTATTATTATTATTATTATTATTATTATTATTATTATTATTATTATTATTATTATTATTACTACTATTATTAATTTTTTCAGAGTATATTCAATAAGAAAAACGATATTTTAGCAAAATTCAGAGATATTTTAAAGAATCCGCCAAAAGATATTTCGCCAAAGCAATTAGAAGCAATGAAAAATCGAATTGAAAATGTATACAAATCAGAAGGAGTTTTTCGAGAGAAGCTAAATATATTTGGAATCCAAGCAAATTTGAAAAATAAATCAGAAAAATGGGAACGTGATTTGAACTCGTGGGATTCCCCAATTCAGTCGAAACAAGATGTAATTGATAGAATAGAACAATTTAATGTAAATTTATTTATTTACTTTTAACTATATGTTAGAAATTGCATTATTTAATGAACTTATTGAGTAGTGTATTAGTAGGACTATGTCCCGTGGGATATTTGGCTTGAAATATTTTTTAAAGAAAATCTGTGCATTTTTATGTGGAGAAATGTAGTAAGAGGATAATATAAATTTGAAGGACTATAGTAAGAGTGTTATTCCAATTTGAAGAACTATAGCGAGGGTGTCATATCAATTTGAACCATGTCAATGTGAAGCAA
This sequence comes from Schmidtea polychroa, assembly GCA_959609185.1. Classification (NCBI taxonomy): domain Eukaryota; kingdom Metazoa; phylum Platyhelminthes; order Tricladida; family Dugesiidae; genus Schmidtea; species Schmidtea polychroa. Next base: position 112,451 of record CAUHTR010000533.1, on the reverse strand, counting down.
TATAGTAGACCTATGGTATATTTGGCTGGAAGAAAATTTGTTTTTAAAACTCCCTTTTTTAAATTAAATTTTTTCCAGGGATATTTGGCTTGAAAATTGAAAAGAAATTCCTAAACAATATGTTTTTTTCTTTTTTTAAATTAAATAATATTATGTATTTTATTTATTTAATTTTCCTCCTCTGAATATTTTTTATTTTTTGTATGTCAATCGGAAGATTTTTTTAAATATGTATTTTCAAATAAATATGCATATTTAATTCATTTATAAATTAATGATTGTAAAATGTAAATAATTAAATTATTCTAAGAAGTGAAACTAAATATCATAAAAAGATAATTAATGAGTAAAAGATATAAGAAAAATCTTTAAATTCTAGTCAGTGATAAATATTCAAAAACGTCGCGTATCACACTTAAAAAATATAGTCACAAATTCATTTATATTCAGAAATTATATTAAAAAAAGTGTTTGTAAATCTCAATTTGTATTTACAAATCTGAGGTTTAGATATTTGTCATTTTTGCATTTTTTCGAAAGGTATTTCATCATCTTTACTGCTTTTTCAGCCATAATATTGGATCGGGAAACATCGATAACTAATTCTTCATTTAACCATTGTCTTTTGAAGCATTTTATTGCCTTCTGATATCGCAGTGTTGTCCAAACTGTGTGCCGTGGCGGGTGCTCAGGTGTGCCGTGAAATTTTTTTAAAAATGTCAAAAAAACCCTGTTTTTCCAAACAACTTAATAAAAGGCAATTTGATTGTGGATATTTTAACAGTTATTTCAAATTTAAATGTTAATCAGTCAATTAATTTGTTTACAATTATATTTATATTACTTACTAGAAATATTGACTATCTAAAATACGTGAGCAGCTTAATTATGTTTATTTAGATTCATTCACTAATTTTTCTAAATTTAAAATTTTTTACATTAAATTTATTTCAAGTAAATAAGTTTATCATTTCTTATTAAAAGATTAGTAAAAGTGCAATAAAAAATTGCAAATAAAGCAAAAAAAAATTTAAGTGAGCCGCGAAAATTTTTAAATCAGCCAAGTGTGCCGTGGCTCAAAAAAGTTTGGACAACGCTGTGATATCGGAATTTAGAGATACTCAATAATTTTGATTGGTTGTTTCTTGTTAACAAATATATTGAAGTAAATAATCAACTTTTCAGTGGATATTCGGATTTTTAGTTGAGGTTTTCTTATTCAGTGGGATTTTTATTGTTCTATGAAGATTCTCATTCTCTTCTTCAGTAATTAAATACTCTCAATGAGATTTTTCTACCATAATGATCTTTCCATTGAAAATTCATATATTTATTATTTAGTTCAATAAGAATTTTATTCAAAGTATTTGCTTTTATCTGAGAAATTTTTTCGCTGATTAAAATTCTCTTAATCTTATATTTCTACTTAAACATTTGTTGTAAAATATTAAGCAAATAATTTCATGAATTTAAAATATATTTTAAGGTATCAGTTGTTATAGTTATTTAAAGTAAGTCAGTAGAAATTAATGGAATTAAATTAATTTTAAATAAATTCAATAATTTTAATGAAATGTTAGTTGTTGGTACTTGATACTTGGTAGTTATTATCTGTTTGTTGGTATTTATTTGTAAGTACTTGATAGTTGGTACCTACTTATTAGTAACTAGTTGTTACCTCGTTTTTAGTACCCAGTTGTTGGTATTTAATATTTGTAAGTACTTAGTGGTAAGTAATTAGTTGTTAGTAATCAATTCAAACAAGTAAGTTAAGCAGATCTTTTGTGAATAAAATTAGAATTTATTGCTTTCTATAATTGAATTTTATGTCTTTCATTGTAACATTCTTTCTATCATTTTTCTTAAATTTTCAATATTTCCTTCAAAGTATTATTTGTATCTGAATTTACGATAATTATTATCCCATTTAATGTTAATTTTGTTAGTTGTTGTTAGTTGGTATCTAGTTGTTGATACCTAGATGTTGGAATCTGGTCGTTAGTTGAATTATTATTATTATTATTATTATTATTATTATTATTATTATTATTATTATTATTATTATTATTATTATTATTATTATTATTATTATTATTATTATTATTATTATTTCACAAATATTTACATTAAAAAGTATGTTTGAAAAACTAAAAATTTTATTACATTATTTTTAAAATTCTTAGGTGCTAATATTTCCTTAAAAAATCATACTTTAATTTACTTTAATTTCTCAGAAGTCATCGTTTTTTAAAAATATCTTACTTTACTTATTTAAGTGCTACCGTGCGTCTCTCTTGCGATAATCTTTTCCCCGTTTTCTCATTTTACTCATGTTGTCATGATAATAGTTTTCCAGAATCCATTTTGTTTACTTTTCTTTCTGTTTACTTAACTCGAATTTTCCTTAATTAATTAATTAATTAATAAGTGATTTTCTGTTTTTGTACGTTTTCTTGTATTTTTACCCTTTCTAAACATCTTCTCATGAATTGGTTCTCACGATGATCTTTCTCATCACCTCCTTTATATCTGACTCGTTTTTCAAATTTTAATTCAATGATTTCTTGATTTTGAATTTAAGAACCCCAACACATGCAAAGAAAAATAATTTTCAAGCCAAATATCTCATGGGTCAGTCCTACTAATACACTACTTTATTAATAAAGGTTTATATTTATGGTTTAATTTTACAAATCGGTTTCAAATTTAAAAATTGAAACATTCTGGTGACAATAATGCATTTAAAGGAAAGTGTTCTGAATGATTTTATTCATTCCTCTTGTAATTTAAGTAATATCTTTTCTTTAAATATTTCTCTGAATCATTATTTCCTGAATGGTAACTATACACAAATAAGACAGAGTCACAACAAAAGATAAAAATTTGTCAATAATAAAAAATAATAATAAACAATAGCATTAGTTTTATATAATTTTATTCTTGCCTATATTTTATATATACATAATATATAAATGAAGCAATAATCCGCTATTTGGATTTCGCCGTATTACCTAAGTTCAGTCTGAACCTCCCTATCGTTAGATAGGTTTTATAAATATCAATTTTTGATATAAATTTCATAAATTTAATTCAGAACTGAAGATGAAAGTTTGGAACTATTTAAACAATTTTACAATTATTTATATTTGATTAAACTTAAATGTCAAGAGTTTTTGCTCAAGATCATTTTTAGAATTAAACCTTTATCTTAGAAATATTATTGACCCAATAAAAATATCCCGTCACGCGTATTTCTTGTTTTAATTTTGATTGGTTGAAATAGAAAACTGTACTCGACCTTTTCTTCGAATTGTTTGACACATTTAAAAAGAAACTTGTTATAAATATAAGTTTTATAATTTTTCTTTATTTACTTAATTATCAAAATCTATAACAATTTTTTAATTTTTAAATATTAATTAAATATTAATTAAATACTAATAAATTGTTACGTTAATAAATTATAAAGTATATAGTTCAAACACGGAATATTTTGTGAATTTACTTGTCATTTTTTATTAAAATAACGAATGTTGATATATTGTTAATTAAGATTTCAATGGAAAATGGAACTTCTATGGATAAATATACAAGCCAATTAAGTGAGCTTATAAAACGCAAAATGAAATTTTGTAAAGAAAATCCTGTTCTTGACGAAGACCTGGTAAATTTTATCAATAAAGCAATCAATGAGTGCGAAGAAAAGAATGATGAATTGCCTGAAAGATTTGAATCCACTCGAATTAAACTTGAAAATCTTTCAAGTGAATGGGACGAAATAAGTGACGGAGAACAAAAAATAGAAGTATTAATTTAAAATGAGAAATTATTTTAATATTAATATCTTAGACATTTTCAAGGAGATTAAGTAAAGCCCTTCAACTAGATGATTTACAGCAACAAAGATCCCTTGTTGATCAATTACCCGAAGTACTGGATCTACTAAATGATGTTAAATGTAAAATACAAAATGACTTAACTCCTCATTGTTCGGAAAAGTTGCTAAATACAATGAAAGAAAATTTAAATGAATTGGAAATTAATTTGAAAGAACTTGGAGACCAGGTAGGTTTCATACAAATTCTTAACTTATACCTTTCAATCATTAAACCTTAAATCCTGAATAATGGTTTTTGTGATTTTTATACTTACCAACTCAAACCAATTTTATTTTTGAGCAATAATTTTTAAATTTTTATTTAAATTTTATTGAGTAAAATTCAAGTTATGTAAGAATTTAAAAAATTGTTTAACAAACATTTTAATTAATTTTCATATTAATATTTGTATGACCATAGATCAAAACAATACACAAGGTACACAATATTTCGGGACAGTCTTTGGCAAGTGTGTATTTTTTAAAGTTATGTATTCAATTAAAACATTATTGTGTGCTCTCATTAAAATATATGATTCGGGAAAACTTTATCAATTTATTATTAATTTTTTGTTTTAACGAACATAATTAAAAGTGTTTGTCGTGAAGATATACAAATTTTTACATTTTGTATCTTCTCTCTTCTCTAAAACCTTAGAAATTGTTGTGAAGCGGTTTTAGATTATATTTTTTCATAACGATAATATTTTCAATCTCGTTTGAAATACTTAATATTTATTGTCGACATTTTTATTTTTCAAAGTCATTTTAATAATTCTATTTTTCGAAAATTTAAAACCAATTTAAACAATGCACTTTTAATGCTATTCAAAATGTATCGCCTAAATTTGTAAATTAAAAGTATTTATTTTTTTTTGTTTTAACGAAAAAGAAACATAATTTAAAATCATAAATATCTAAAATTTAAACCGGGGACTCCCAATATTTTTGTCTTGCCTACTCTTAAGTAACTCATTTCAATAAATTGTACCTTTCATCTGAAAATAGTTTGTAATTTACTTAATTGCTGATATTTCAAAGTTATGCACAGAATTTCTGATATTAAAGATTTTCAAGGTAAGAACGAAACAGGTGCGCCCGTATCTACTAAATAATTATTTTTATTACTTGAAAAAAAATTTGAGTTTGCTGCAAACCGCATTGGATTACACATTTCAAAGCGTTTTTTCATTTCCAAGTGTGTATAACGTTCATTGGGATTAGAGACGGAACAATCAAAACTTGCACCCTTGGCAATGATCACAATTTACACCCTTTCAAAGAAAATTGTATAAATTAGGAAACCAATCAATGTTTTACAGCGTATGATTTTGTAACAATATTTTTTATTGAAAAGTAAAACAAAGATAATTAGCTACCCCCACAGCTATTACAAATTAATTTTCCTTATTAAAATATTAAAATATCTAATGAATAGTCAAAATTCGATAATTTCATAAAAGTTTATTAACAAAGTTATCATTGTTTCTGCGTCTCTTGAAATACTGCGCTCTTTGCAGGAGCCGAGTTCACTTGGCTCCGTACCGGCGCTGATTGGGATCCATATTTCAGTTTGTCGTAATTTGTAAACTATACATACATTTTACACAAATTCTTTATAAAATAAAATAATTGAAATAAATATTTCATCAAAGATCCAATTACAATTGTTAAATTTATATTTCTGTAAGGTTGAGCATATTATATAAAATACATTATTTTAGGTAGTTGATAAAGTAGAAAAACAAAAACAAAAAATAGAACAACAACAACAAGCTGCTCGAGACCTTTTGCTTAATGAAATCGTTTCTAATGGTCAGGCAAATGTAGATTCCATTAAACAATGGATGAATGAACTCGATCAATGTATAGGAACTCAGATCAATGGATCTTCAAAAGATTTGCAAGATACTCTATCTAAGTTGAATGATTTGAATAAAGAGTCACCAAACTGTAAATAGATAAAAAAACTTTTTAAGTAATTTAAAAAATTATTTTAAGATTCAGAAACTCATTGATCAAGGATATCAAAAGGTTGATGAGTTAGAAAATGAAAATTCTCCAGAAAAAGCCCAGGAACTTAAAGAATCTTTGGATGAATTTCAAAAGAAATTTAAAAAATATACCGAAAATGAAATACCTAAAAATTTACAGAATTTAAAGACACTTTTTGATACTGTAAAGGTCGTAGAAAATGACATAAACGATTTTCAAAAAATAGTGAAAGAAGTTGAAATCATAAAGAATCATTTAGACGATTCAGAGTCTCTAAATGGTTCCGATGACATAACAAATAAAGAGCAAGTAAGAATGATATTTTGTATCTATAGTATAAAATTTATAGTAATGGGCTACTCATTTATCAAATCAACTAACCCCACAAAATGAAAAAAAGTGAGAAAATTAATAAAATAATATACAGTTTTCTTTAAAATATTGGCTTGTGCAATATTACCTTTTGTAGTTAATATTTTTAGTACTTCTTTTAAGTAAAAGTTTGAAGTTATTTTTCTAAACATTATTTTTCTATTTTAATACCAAATGATATTACCTATTATTATAAAATTTAAGTGATAATTTTAGAACAAAATTATTTTTTAGTAGTTGAACACTTGAGCTGGAATGACGTTTTATACATGGCGACTGTTATCTGTGTCAAATATCGATATGACGTACAATCACAATGCGTGATCTTTGCTAAGTTGGTAGTTCTATCAATAAGTTATTTATTATATAATTCCCGACTTACTTAAATAAATTAAAATAATGTATCAACTCGCTGCAAATTGTTTTGAATGGGTCCGCCGCTCACATGTCAATTAATTGCCAGCTCGTGGTTTATTAACTTGACTAATAGTATCTAAAATTCAAAGAGAAATGAAATAAGAATTATAATGTTATTTTTTTTCAATTGTTATTTTTATTTAAATTTTTATTTTTAGAAATTTCTAGAAAAAGAAAATGAAATCTCCAAGTCAATTGCCAAAGACAAAGACTTGTTGAAAAATCTCAAAGAACTAGCTGAAGATACAAACTTAAAAATTGATTTGAAACCACTAGAAAAAGAGAATATTTGATTCTGAACACGTTCTACAAGTAGAATACATTTTATTTTAAATTTTAATTTGCAAAATTGGCTGAAATTTGTCAATTTTTTGCCCGTCTAAATCATGCAAAATATTTAAAACGAGTAAATAATAGTATTCAGGATTACGTTAAAAATTCTAAAGGTTCTGTATATGAAACGAAAATATTTCTTAAGAAAAGTGCTTACTTACTATGTAAAAACTAAAGAAGATTCGGGTAACATACCAAATGGTCTTCATGACGGATTTTTTTGACTTAATGTCAAGACATTTTAAGTCCTTCAAAGCGTTTGATGGATTTCTATCAAATTTCTGAAATCTATTTAACTAGTTGACTAAAATTTTGTTATTTTGTTAATATTTTTTTATTAAGATTGATAATATTTTCTCGTGTTTTAGATAAATAAATATTTATATTTTAAAATTTGCTTTATTGTCAAATTAAAATAAAATTTAATAATTTTGGCCACTATTACATTTAATTTAATTTATTCCTGGAGTCAAAAAGATAAAAAATAATATGTCTTGAAAGATATGGTGATTTAAAAATTGCCAATGATATGAGAAGTGTATGTGGCGGTTATAAAATAAATTTAATTATTTGTCTAACCATCACTTTGTAAATTTCTGAATGGGGGAGGGCGTTGGTGAATTGATATAATCTGTTTTAATGTCAACATGTTTTTAATAATGTAAGCGAAGGTTTGTAGTTTTCATGGTCATTAAGGCTTTTACTAGTTTCTCAGTCGCTAGAAGAGAGAGTACATTTTTTAGCCAAGGAATCAAGTAATATGTTAGTGAGTTCATTCTATACTTTAGAGGAGTGCAATAGAATACATTTAGCTATTGTGTAGCTCATTTTTCTATCATTTATGACTTGTTTATTATATAACTCCTTATCCTTCAAAATAAGCCACACTCTGGATATAAGATCAATGTCATATATGATTGAAAATATTCATCTTCTTTACGTTTAGAAAGTTATCGTGTTTTAATATTAAATTTTTCATTTTTCTTTTTATAGACTTCGACGTTATAATAGGAAAACTTAACTTTCGGACCCATTAAGCTAATAATTACACATGAAAAAAATTACACTAAAATTTACTTTATTTTTCAAATACTATGTATTTTTTCTGTAGTTTTTAGTGAAAATATTTATAATTATAAAAGCATTTGATATAACAATGAAATAATTTAATAAATTTTAAATAAAAATTGAAATGTGTAAATTTTTCTTAGTGTAATTTCTTACTTGTGAAAAATACTCCCTATATAATTCTGTCCATATGTAATTTTAGCAGCAATTTTATCCCGTGTAATTTCATAACATAAACAGAATATTGAACATTAAATGCTATTGAAATATTTATATTATTATGTATTTTTAAATTTTATTAATAATAAATTATAATTAGGATTTATTAACAAATGCGAAGGAGAACCTCGTTGCCAATAATCAATGTAATGAAGCTTGCAAAAGTGCAGATCAATCACTAGAAGTTTTATTTGATCAAATCGAAAAGAATAGTTCAATAAATAATGATGAAGAAGGTCAAAAGACAAAGTTGGAAAATATAGAAGTAAAGTTTAATAATATTAATTTAAAAATAATTGTAATTAATCTTTCAAATCATTATTTGTTGACCATTTTGTTATTTATTGTTTTTTTGTTTGTGAATTTTTTAAAATATATTTGGGTTTTCGATGAATCAGATTATTAACAATTATTGAACTGGCTCCAAGCTTGCTTTATCGAAAAAATAACTAACTCTCAACTATAGGAAAATTTATTGATTATCACAATTACAATCTATTTTTCGTTTTATTCATTACAAATGCACAAAATGATGAAAAAATGTGAGTTTTAAACCAAACACTTTTTGATGAATAAAAAATACAGATAAAAAATTGAATTTGGTGTCACCCAAAGGCAGATTTTGTTTTGAATATCTTTGAACAATTTGATGTTTTGCTTTGATTTTACATTCTTTTAGTCCACATTTTACATAGACAAATCAATTTGAGTCAGAAACTTTGTCAATACAATTTCTTTCTTTTCATATCTTGATTTCTGTCAATAAATATTTTTTTCGTCAATAACCGCCACCGTTTATTATTATTTTCCATTGTCTCTGTATTTATTTTTATTTTAATTTCACTATTTGAATAAATGCGTTTATTTATTTTATCTATTTTGATGTTTTTTACTAATAAATTTGGTTGTTTGACTACTTTTTCATTATAACCAATCATTATAACCAATCAGATTCCAGTTTTCACAGTTCTTTCTTCCTTACATCTTTTATCTTTTAAAAACTAAACCAACGCTTACTAATAATCTTAAGTTCATCCTTTTGTATTTGTTCTTTATCCATAGTTGCAGTTATTGATTAGTAATAATTTTTCTTTTATTTTTAATTAATTAATTGATTTTATTGATCTTTCAATTACACAATAGTGCGGCATAAGGTTTTGGTTTACAGCAACGTGCTGCAGTGCAAATCACATTTCTAATTTGTTTGTAAAAGATATTTTTATGAGAATTTCTTTTTGCAAGAATCGTTAGCTTATTTTCTAATTTAAAACATTTTAAAACTACCAAAAATAAAAAGAGATTATGAAACCCTGATCATATATTATATTAACTCCTTAACGCATCAAAAACATTCAGAAATCGGTAGTTTTCCAGTCAATTTATTTAATTTTATATTTATTTACAAACAAAAGGACATAAACTAATCTGATTAAAAAACAAAAAAAAATGTTGACTAAACTTCATATATTTCATCAACTTTTCTCAGCTGAAAGGAAATTGTTGCAAAACTGTGAAGTGGATATACACGGTTGTAATTATATGTGAAATCAACGTTCAAGCTTGGGCGTATTAACTTGACTGCGTGGAAAAATCAAGTTTCTTGTATTCGAGTTAATTCATTTATTCTCATATTAGCAGAAATATTACCTATTTATTTTTTTAAAATCCGCAGTTTCAACGGTAAAGCTTGAATAAACAAATAATTGAAAGTTCAGGAATGAATGTTTAGATTATTGATAAATTTCTATCTTTTAATTCATATAAATTCTATTATTAGGTTCACCGTATTTTTTCACAATTTATTTTTATGTTGGGCTGCTTAAAAGCAACTGTGGGAGCTAATGCGTTAACTGGGTTGAATGCGTCAAGGAATTAATTTTCAGAAAATGTCAAAACAAAAATTTCCTTAAAAATCAGTTTTTGATAATTTAGAAAAAATACTAATTTTTATTTCGATTGAATTTATGTTTTAATAAAAGTAGTTAACTTTTAAATGAATTTTTTTTTAGAATATTGAAGAAGAAATGGATGAAGTGGAGAAACTAATAAATGCAGCAGTAGCTCAAAGAAATAATTACTTACCGAATCTGAATAAATCAAATATAGACAAAATTGACAATTTAATTTCAAAAATGAAACAAAAGACTGCTGGAATGAAAGAAAATTTACAAAAATCTAAATTTAATTTGTCAAACAATTTAAATGATTGGCAAGATTTCAAACAAACAAAAGAATTAATGACGAAATGTTTCGACGATATAATAAATGACTTAGAAGAATCACACCATAAGCGAAAAGGGGTGCATGGTCAAAATTTGGCTGACAAAGCAAATCTTTTGGAGGAAAATAAAGTAATATTATTTTATATTTTCAGAAATTATATTATTAATGCCCTTTTAATTTTTTTAATAAAAATTATTAGATATTTTTTAATATTTTCAGCATTAACAAATTATTAGTACTTTGACTGTATTGTTCACTTTTTAAAAATATAATTAAAACTATTATTAGTAGAAATTGAAAGTGCAAATTTCTCGTAAAAAAAAGTAAAGTTTCCAAAAATGCGAAATTACCGAAAAACATGTACATATTGTAAAATGGATAAAATAATTAGTATTAATTTTTCACTTAAATAAATAAAAATTGTAATCAAATATACATACAATCGCTAATCAATTATAAATTGTGATTATTTTATATTATAAAGTGATTTGAATTATTTATCTGAACCAGTGGTGCAGTGATTATTTTTATCAAAGATAACAGAAAACATTTCTTTTCTCTATAAGTTTTTAGTAAAAATATTAAATTATTATAAATCGCCACTCAAACAGCAGTTGTACAATATATTTCGGCAGCTTTCACTTATTTTCGGGTATTATAAAAAAACTATAGATAATATCGATTTAATAAACAAATACCCAAATTTTGTTAATTTTAAAAAATTTTTTAAATTAGTTTAAATTATCAATTATTTTGCAAGTTAGATTATTTTTAATTAATATATTTAAAACTTTTTCAAAATGTTTTATTATAATATTTATAATATTTATAATTTTAATTATCACAGACAAATTTTAAAAAATTTTAAATTAGAAAATATTTTTTATTTTGCTTGATAATTTGATACATTTGAAAACAATAACAATCCACATATTACAATTTATAACCCAAACTATTTAAAAACATTCAAAAAACAAGTTTTAACAACATTTTGCACCAAAGTTTTTGGATCCAATGATCTTATCAACAAAGCTTCACATATTACATACTCCAAATTATTATTAAAATTTTTTAATGAAATTTTAAAATCAGACATGCTTATTTTACTCATACACTAATATGGGTCAATCCTTTCGGTCGACAGTGTTTGGAAAGTCTCTTCAATGTATATAGCGCTTTTTTTCTTATTTTTAACATGACAATAAAGAATAAATCTTGACATTTACTGGTGTAATAAAAATGTCTTTGTAGCACAATATTAAATGATAAATAAAAGTGATAATATTAATCAGCAAATTTAAAAAATAGAGAGAGGTTTAGGGTTCAGCTATCGTTATCAGCATTGATATGATGTTCATCTAGAGTAAAATAAAAAATAAAATAAAACCTTGTTAATTTTCAATCTTTGAAAATATTTGTGGGATCAAACCAGATCAAATTGCTAGATATAGCGCTGATATGCTACAGTTTGACTTTTCTCGTAGAAAATTAGTTGAATTTTTGTTAGCCCGTCGGGATTTTTTTAGAAACCTCAACCTCGAAAATTTATCTCCAAATGCGAGATATTCAGATCAAAATGACAGTATTGGTACACATAGGTTCAATTTTTAATTTCCATTTCTATTCACTTATTTACAGACTATAGATTAATGTTTATTTATTAGTTGACTCGAATTTTCAGTGCAACATTTTGCAAGTGTTTTTAAACATTTAAAAATTGTCTCTTACATTACAACTTGATGTAATTAAAATAATCATGTTATCCAAATTTCATATCTTTCATGACATAAGTACTTTGAATTTCTATTAATAAAGAAGTATGCAAATATTATATGATTAATAGCTTTTTGAAGAGTTGAAGCGTCATTCAATATCCAATAGTGATTACTGAGATGTTTTAACAAAAAAATTATAATTTATTTCAATTTTTTTCAATGCTGTAAAACGCGTCAACCGACATTTTCAGTACTGATTGTGCATATATTTAACTTAATTATCTCAATATTTTATCTTTGAAGTTATCCACTATTTAAAATGCTGCTTTTTTATCGATTCAAATAAAAAAATAAAAAATTATTTATTTAAATATATTTTCAATTTCCTTTCTTTTAATTTCTTTTCAGACTATTAATTAATATTTTGTTTAATCTGACAAAATATTTTGCTCTATAGTTTAAAAACGAATAATCATATAGATTGAAAATGAAAATAGATCATTGGTAAATATTATAAAAGATTTTTCAAATTTAAATTTATGAAAATCATATTGTAATTTATATTTTATAGAAAATTATTTTAAATTATTTTTTAATTTCACATAACTACAGTGAAACTTGAAAACGGAGTACAGAAAGTTTAATTAATTATTAAATGTAAATACTTCTATTTTAGATATACCCTAAAATGAAACTCTTATAAGTGGTTTTAACAAACTAATAATTGATCCTGTTTGTCATATGAAAACCCGGTATATTTTTATATAAATAACCGGGTGGGGAATAGGGTATCGAGGAGTGTATTGTATTATGATAAATAATCCAGTAAAATAAATCTTTTTGTTGAAGTTAAGTTTAATTTTACAGTAATTATTTCAATTTTTGCTTACCTTATATGCACTTAATTATCTTCAAAATGTCAACTTTATCAATTTACACTCAAAGTTAAAAGTTATGAAATTTGATCGTTTTTTTTAGTTTACTCAAGGTTGTTTTTCAACTTTATGATTTAACCACGAATAGCTACTGAAAAATATCATATTTTAATTCAGGACCGCTTAGAGAATTTGATAAAACAGGAAGAGAAATTGAAAGACCTTAACAAAAAGGCTTCGAAACTTGGTTCACAAAAACCCATCGCAGATGTTCAGAACTTAAAAGATCGGATTCTTAAACAAAAAGAAATTATAGAGGTAAATGAAAATATAGTTGGCTTCTAAAATATAATTAAAAGTTATGATTTATTTATCAACATTTAATATGAATAATCTAAACGATATTTTAAAGTTTATAAAATAAATTAACAAAATTTTATTTTCTTTTTCTCTCATAACGTACGAATACTTCTATATTTTTTATTAAGTTTTCTTTATAAAAATATGTTAATACACTTTGGTACTTATGAGGACTCGTACTGATTCTAATTTATTGAAGATCAAATATTAACTATACACCAAACACAACTCAGATACGTTTCCTATAATATAAGAAAAAAAATCAATAATCTTACATTATAGAAACATACATACTTACATTGATTTCATGCTGTTTTTCTCATTAATAGTGCAATGAGATGCATCTTACAGTGTAAGGCTTACACTAAAAAATATATGCAAACATTCGATAAATAGAAATTCGCGCTGAGATACGTTTTTATAATAATTTTATTTTAAACAATTTTTAGAAAAAAAATGATCGCTGAAAATGTTTTTAAATTTATTTTGAAAGAAACTACGTTGAATTGTCATAAAAATGACGAAATATTATCGTAAGAATTATTTGTGAGTTAAAATTAAGTTAAATATTCATTAGAATTTCTGATATTTGTTTTAAAAATATTTTAGAAAAATTCATTTTTGGCGATTGATTTAATTATTTAACTATAATTAAAAATATATCTAAATAACATTATATCAAAATAATTATAAATTAAATTTCATAAAATTCCTAAAATCCTGAAAATTAATTAAAAATAATTTATAATACAAATGTTGATTAAAAGTAATATTTAAGAACTCATATCTAAAATTCAAATTTTAAAATTAAACATCTTACCTGAAAGTCATTTTAAAAATGGCTAAAATAAATTTCTAGAAAAGTGAAATTTATTAAATTGGTGAGTCAATTTAATGAGACCAATCGATTTACACACTAACCACCACTATAGAAAATGTGTCTCAGTAGTGTTTGGTGTAAACTTGTGGTTTTTGACACCGTTGTATTTGTTATCTGTTATTCTTGGGCATATAACAGATTTAAAAAGTCTTTCAAAAACATTATATTTAGGTTTTTTGATACTTTACAATATTGTTTTCTCAGTATTTAATCATAAAATAAAAGGTTGTGCACATCATGAACTTATAAACCAGAGCTATTTCTTTTCATTTTTCAATAAAATTCTGATGAAAGACTTTATGAAAGTAACAAATTTCACAATTTGATATTTTTGTAAATAAGACTATTCAATTAAAATATTTGGGAAAGCATATTTAATTGTCCATAAAACTTGTTCGAAACTTTTCTCATAGATCTTCTAATTTTTTAGCCAATAATTGTCCACAAAATAATGATTTTCCAGTGTCTTTCAACATCACATTCTATATCCTTATATTTAAATGTTTATAGAAAGCAAACTGTTTTCAAATATATATTAACTCCAAGAAATGCAAATTGTAGATTTTAAGATTCATTGGTTCCTATAAATTAAATAATCGGATCAAGATTTAAAAATGATTCTCTAAAATTAATTAGTTAAATCGTATAAAACAAACAAGAATGATTAAAATTTATTTCTTTTACTTAATAATTACTTTTAGAAATTAGGTAATTCAAAATTTGATTGATTGCAAAATATTATGAATTAGCTAATTTTAATTAATTATTTATTGACTTACAGAAAGAAATAACACAAAATGAAAAAGATCTTGAAAACCATCAACAATTCGATGACGATATTCAGTCTTTTCATGATTGGTTATCGCAAACCGAACACCTGACCAATCAAATTCAAAATCTACCCAATACTAAAGAAGGTTTGATTGAAAAACAAAAACTATTGGAAGATCTCAATTCATTAAAATCAACTGGCGATAAAAAGTTGAAAGATTTAAAAAATTTACAAAAAATCGTATTGAATGAAACAGCTCCCGATGAGAAAGAAAATATTAATATTCAACTTAAAAAAGAAATTGATAAATTCAATGAAATTTTCATTAATCTAGACAAACAAGACGGAATTAATGAGACAATTGAAAAATTAGAAAATCTAGGAGAAAGATCGGATCAAGTTTTAGAAGACATGAATGAAATAAATAAAAAGTTAGAAAAGTGTTTGAATTTACCGAGCAATACCTTGAATGAAAAGGAGAAATTAGGTAAAGAATTAAACAACACAATTCGACTATTAGATCAACAATTAGCTCAAATAAATGATTTGAAATCTGAGTGTGAATCTTTGGAAAGCTGTGCAGCAGTAGAAGATCTTTTGAATAATTTGGAATCATTGGAAGAACAATGCAATGAGAAAAAAGTGGAAATAGAAGAGAGAATAAACGAAACTGAATCTGACTTAAAAAAACAAACAGCTTTAGAAAACAATCTCAAAATATTTGCAGATTTAATGAATGAGACTGACAACGAAATGAAAAATTCTTTTTCAAAACAAACAGAAGAATCAGCAATTGAAGAAAATTTAGAAAAATTAAAGGTAAAATATTTAACCTCTTAACTCAACTACCTGTTTTTCTATTTACAGAATCTTAAATCAAAATTAGAAAGGGGAAAGAAAATACTTGAAGATGTTGCAGAACAAAAAGATGATTTCAATGTTCCTAAAAATTGTTTACTGGCTTGTGAAAGTTCAAATAAAGAGTATTTAGATTTCAAAGAAGAAATAAATCAGTTAGAAGAAAATTTAAACGTAATGAAAAACAATTGGTCTGAATTCGATTCTGCTAAATTACAAATTGAAGAATCTTTAAAAACCATAGATAATAACATAGAAAATATGCACGATACTCATAATGGAATTCATGGTGGAGATTGTGATGATAAAGCATCATTGTTAGAGGAGAAAAAAGTAGGAATAAATTATTATTAATTTATTTATTAAATTTTAATTTATCAAAATTTTGTATTTAACTTAGAATGAATTGTATGATTTAAATCGGCAAGAAGAAGAAATAAATAATTTATCCAGTATGGCGAAAAAATTGGGATCAAATTCACCAATGATAGAAATTCAGAATTTAAAAGAAAGAATTCATAAACAAAAGGAGAATTTAGAAGTACATATATGCAATTATTTTAAATAATTTATATTTTAATTATTTTTGTTAATTATTTAATTAATTAATTAATTATTGTTAATTATCATTAATTATTTTATTTTAAATTTTTCTATTACACTTAATTCTGTTTTTACACGATAGATACGTTCCTAAAAAATTCGTGTAAAATAAGATATTGGCTGAATGGAAAAATAGTAGATTGGTTCCATACCTAAAAAAGCAACAAAAGTACAATAAACAAATAAAAGTATAATAATAAATATAAGAAAATCCTTGTTAGAGTTCACAAAAGAATTTATTTTTCGTGCTTACACATTTTAATTCCTTAAATATATTATATAAAAAATTCATAGAATATTGAAAATCGTGTTAAAAGAGAAAAAAATTGCAATTCGTGTATAAAGAGGGAAAAAATTCTTTTTAATTTGTGTAAAAACAATTCGTATATAAACAGAATTAGGTGTATATACCTTTTTTTCATGAATCTAAATAAAACCTATATAGCACATAATAGAGGTTGCCAAACTGCGGCTCTTAAACGTGTTTCGTGCGGCTCCTTAGAGTCGCAGAAAATTCATCGGTTTTTAAAATTTTTTTTCTGAAATTAGGAACAACTTCGTTTATGAATAACGAAAACGTTTTTATTATATTTTTAACATGAATTACCTTTCCATGTCAATTTTAATCTTTCAAAAATAAGTTATGCAAACCACTTATAAAACTTTTAACCCGTTCGCTACCAACCGTCACATATATATGACACGGCCTTTTACTACCACAGCCCAACGTCACACATATGTGACAGATATTTTTTCACAATTTACAAAGACATGTTTGAACATGTTGAGTATTGAACTAAATTGTTAAGTTTCAAACTGTAAAATGTATGAAGTCTGTATTTGGTCTGCTCTCGCTTTGAATATTTAGAGTCTTTATAACAATTGAATAGGTCAGTTTAGCAGCGTTAGTGAAATTAACAAGTTAAGTTTAAGAAGGAAAAGATTTTGTAAAGCAAAATTATTAAAACTGTTATGTAAGTAGCTAGAAATAAGTGAGCTATAAAAATTATTATTACATTTAATATTTTTTTAACAGAAAACAACAAAATGCTAAATTTTCGTAAAAGACCCCAAATGAAGAACAGATGCGTAATATATTCCAGTGATGAGGACATGGAATGTGATAAGGATATACTAGTACCAGATCCAACTGATAAATTTACTTTTACGGATTCTGAAGAAATGAGCAGTTCATCAAATTCAATAATAATCATGATTCCTGCATCGAAGATAGTTATAGCAGTATTAATAATGGTAATAGTAGAGTACAAGAAAATAATTTAGACTGGTCAGAAGACGATATAGACCCTGTTTTGCACGATTTTACTGGAGAAGAGGGTTTGAAAGCAAACCTATCAATAGATAATTTTCCATTTGACGCCTTTTTAGTTATTATTCGATAATGTCCTCATTGGAAAAATCGTACATTGGACAAATGGTCACGCTGAAGTTTTCCTGAATACAACACATATTTCATCTAATTCAAATCTGAAAAAGTGGACTGGGGTTACAGAGGATGAAATAAAAAAATTCTTAGGTCTTTGTATAATGATGGGGAATATCCGGATGCCTTCGAGTAAGGCATATTGGAATACAAATATGCTTTATAATCATCCCTTTTGGAAAAGCTATGTGCAGAAATTGGTTTGAATCAATATTTCGCTGCCTAAGGTTTTACGATGAAACAGACGATCAAACGAATCGCCTTCATAAAATCGATAAAGTGTTGAATCATGCACTACAGAATATTCAAAGTGTTTATTATCCTGGTGAGAACTTATCGGTAGACGAATCTTTACTGTTATGGAAGGGACGCTTGATATTTAAATAATATATTCTACAAAAAAAGCAAAATATGGAATTAAAATATATGAGCTATGTACACCTGATGGATTCGTGACAAATATAGTTATTTACGGTGGAAAGAATACTGTAAGTAATGAAGATGGTCATTCTCACTGCGTCGTTTACCAGCTGTTAGAAAAATATTTAGGAAAAGGACATACTATAGTTATGGATAATTATTATAATAGTATCAAATTAGCCACCTCTCTTTATAAAGATAAAACCCACGTTGTTGGCACACTTCGTAAAAATCGCAAAGGCAATCCGACAATTGTAACTGAAAAAAAATTAGAAAGGGGCGAATCTGTTTTTGCAAGAAAAGGAAATATTTTAGTGCAGAAATGGAAAGATAAGCGGGATGTCCTGACTATATCTACAAAACATAAGGCTTCATTCCAAGAAGTACGGTGCAAAAGAGATTACATAAAAATTGAGCCTTCCACAATAGTTGAATATAATAAAAACATGCCGGGAATTGATAGGGCGGACCAAATGATTTCCTATTACTCTACCCCTCGGAAATCGATACGCTAGTATTTAAAACTTTTCTTTCATATACTTGACCTGGCAGTTTGGAATTCTTATTGGTTGTACAATAAAATTCATTCAACTAAAAAGACTTTTTTAGAGTATCGAGATGATATTGCCTTTGCACTACTTAATTCTAGTAGAGAAGTACCTATGTTTTCACGCAGCCATAATTCACAAACACAGCACTTTCTGATAAAGCTGGAGAAACGAGTTAGATGCCATGTATGTTCCAAAAACAAACAGCGCAAAGCTACTTTCTTCGTCTGTGAGATTTGCAAAACTAATAGTGGACAACCAATTGGATTGTGCGTTGATAAATGTTTTAAAATTTATCATACAAAATAAAACGAATTTCATATTGATAAATTGTTTTATATATTTTTTGGCTTATAATCAATTTCTTCTAATTTAATGTGACACGTGGGCCACGGCATGTAGTTTCTATCTATAGCCCAGCGTCACATATTATTTTACTTTATTGGACTGTTCTAAATACACATACGTAAAATCTATTCCAATTGATTTCGTATAACAATGAAAAAAAAATTGGGCTATGGTGGATGTTTTCTCCAGAAGACCTTGGTAGCAAACGAGTTAATTTGAATAATTATAATCAAAATTGAATAAAATACTTTAATAACAAATATCCATTTCAAATACATATATTTTCAATATATATCTGGTTTTGTTTACAGGCTTTAACTACCATTTCATTTTCAAACAAAATTTTTTATTTTTTGACACCCATTAATTATTTCATCAATATGACTGAAAACAAGAAAAGAAAATATGAAGAAAACAATAGAAGCTTTAAATTAAAATAGTAGGATGATTATGCGTTTATTGAAAGAAACGGTAAACCAACATGTCTTATTTGCAACACCAGGCACTTTCTCCATTAAAAGCAAGTAACTTAAAAAGGAATCATGAACAGAACCACGGAAGTTTTATCATCATTTATCCCTATAATACTATTACAAGAATTACCAAAATGAATTCATTCAAATCTGGGCTAAGTTCCTAACAGAATTTGATATCATCATTTACTAATGAGATTATTTTTTGTAGCTGAGGTTAGTTATGCCATATCCCGGAATATTGCTCGAGCTAAACGCCCGTATACAGAAGGTGAATTTATTAAGAAAAATATATATGAGGTTATCAAGATACTAGATTTTAATACTACCAAATTACATAGGTTGGTTGGATAAATTCCTATTTCACGCCATACAACTGAGAGACGTGTCTCTGAAATGAGTTGAGATTGTGTAGAACAGCTAGTAGTTGATATAAAAAACAGTGTAGCGTTTAGTTTAGCTCTCGATGAATCTACAGACATTCAAGATAATCCACAACTAGATGTATTTATCCGATATGTATCTGCTGATGTAACTGTGAAAGAAGAATAGACAATTTAAAAATTTTCTTGAAGAAATAGAATTTGATGACAATCCAATGAGTTGCCGTTTTATTCTATTGTGAGATGGTTATCTAGATATAATGTATTAAGTCATTTTTTTGATTTAATTGGCATCATATATCGATAGTGTCTACAATAGAATTTTGGAGACTTGTTGCTAAATCTAAATACCCACATTTGAAAACGGCCGCCTTAAAGTTAATATAAATGTTAAGCACGGCCAACTGTTGTGAATCTTTGTATTCTGTAATGAAATATACTAAGTCAAAACATCGCTCGCAGCTAACAAATGAACACTTATCCGACCTTCTTCGCATTGTTAAACAATTTATAAGCTAGATTTTAAGATCCCACAAAAAAAACATTTGATAGCGAATAATAAATAAATTTTGAAATGAATGATTGGTTAAAAAACATTTATGTAAAAATAAATTTTGTTTTTACAAAGTTGTGGCTCTCCATATTTTAAGTCCATAATTTAACTCTTATGGAAGAAAAGATTGGCCACCCATGGCATATAATCAAAACAAATGGCAATTTGTAAATTTCTTTAATGAACAGCTAAATCGTACCAAGACTCCTTAAAATATACATAGATTAAAATTTAATATCCCCTCGCCTTCAACTCTTCATTTCAGGCAAATATTAACGAATATTTAATTTAAATTATCTTACTACAAATTTTTATATTTCAGTTCTTCAAATATTTAAATATTTTAATTTTAATTATTTTGATGTAAATTTAAACAAAATAAAAGTGGTTTACTTAGCTGTTTAATTTCATTGTATTATTGTATTATATAACTACAGATATACTACTTTATTTAATAAGTAAACTTTTATGCTTTTCAAATGTTAAAATAAATAATAAAAATTTTTATTTCGTTTGTTTGTATAATTCCAATTAAATATTTAATTAAATATTTATGTTTAAACTTAAATTATTATAAAAATGATAAAAATTAATCGTCCATTTAATTGGCTACATAAAATAATAATATTGAATTAGTTTATTATATATTAAAATTGTATTTGAATATATGAATATACATTTAAACATAAATACATAAATTACAGAAAGAAATAAAACAAAATGAAAAAGATCTTGAAAACCATCAACAATTCAATGACGATATTCAGTCTTTTCATGATTGGTTATCGCAAACCGAACACCTGACCAATCAAATTCAAAATCTACCCAATACTAAAGAAGGTTTGATTGAAAAACAAAAACTATTGGAAGATCTCAATTCATTAAAATCAACTGGCGATAAAAAGTTGAAAGATTTAAAAAATTTACAAAAAATCGTATTGAATGAAACGGCTCCCGATGAGAAAGAAAATATTAATATTCAACTTAAAAATGAAATTGATAAATTCAATGAAATTTTCATTAATCTAGACAAACAAGACGGAATTAATGAGACAATTGAAAAATTAGAAAATCTAGGAGAAAGATCGGATCAAGTTTTAGAAGACATGAATGAAATAAATAAAAAGTTAGAAACGTGTTTGAATTTACCGAGCAATACCTTGAATGAAAAAAAGAAATTAGGTAAAGAATTGAACAACACAATTCGACTATTAGATCAACAATTAGCTCAAATAAATGATTTGAAATCTGAGTGTGAATCTTTGGAAAGCTGTGCAGCAGTTGAAGAGCTTTTAAACAAATTGGAATCATTAGAAGAACAATGCAATGAAAATAAAGTCGAAATTGAAAATAAAATCACGGAAAATAATATCAATATGAAAATGCAATCTGCTTTGGAAGAAAAGCTCGATGAATTTACCTATTTAATGAATGAAGCTGAAATTGAAATTACATCTCTTCCGAAAGAAAGCAGTGAAATTGCAATAGAAGAAAGTCTACAGAAATTGGAAGTACTGTTTTATCCATCACAAAAATTTCTTATTAATCCATTTTTAGAATATTAAATCGAAGCATTTGCCCGGAAAGAATATTCTAGAAGGAATTTTAAAATCAAAAAATGAATTTAAAGTTCCAGAAGAGTTCTCAGAAACTTGTGAAAAATACGAAGAAAGATACTGTAATCTCGAAAGTGGAATAAAAGATCTAACAGATGCACTAAAACAGAAAAAATCTGATTGGTCTCGATATAATTCAACTAAGTCCGATTTTGAGAAATTTTTGGAAACTGTCAAAGATGACATCAACAATTCTCATGAAATGAGAAAAGGTATTCACGGAAAAAGTTGTAAGGATAAAGAAACAATATTTGATGATAATAAAGTAAGATATATTTAATTTTATTGATATTACAATTTGATTTATTTTTGATCAACTCTATTACTCGATTTTGTAAGGAATTGTATATTTAAATTTCATATTTTCTTATATTTCACTGACAAACTCTACTAAGAGATATTCTTATGAAAGAAATCCGAAACAAATCAATGTCACTAATTTAGTCATATCAAATTATTTACTCATAGAGTGATTATTTCAACATTTGACTTTACACGATATTTTCGGTTTCTGCACTTTAAAATTTCAAGTAATTTTAAAAATTCATTTTTTAACATTCATCTACCTTACTATACATTATAAGGTGTTTAATGAGATATTAAATCACCTTGAGAAAGAAGCAATATATAGAGTTATAAATTTAATTTTATTTAATTTTATTAAGTTTTTTAATTATTTAAATTAAAATTATATATGCATTATTGGTAAAATAAAAATAAATTACGTTGTTTAAATATTGTCATTATCTGCCATCATTTATTTCAAAACTAACAAAAAAATGTATTCAAAACTGTGGAATCATAACTATTTGTGGAATATCGTACCACTTCACTTCATCATCCAATATATCTTATCAACATCGATATCTTTGTTTTTCGTGTATTTCTGTGTCATCAGTGTTCAAAGTTCATCTAAAGGAAATATCGGTTCACATTTGAAGTTTGAAAGAGAAAGATAAAACCATTTTTTTGATCATTGTCGATTATGGCAGCTCGTTTGCTTTTGCCAATCTCAGTCACAGAAATGGAACAAATGCGAAACGAGGATCTTAATTCAGATTCCAACGATCACTATTCAAACCTTCAAAACTATATAGTATTAGTTAATAAATATATTTCAAACTATTCAATTATTCTTGTGCTACAACATTGCATTGACCTAGAAATTGCAACATGGATAAAATGTCCAAATTTCATTTCTCCGGAATTCGAGAGGTTTTCCTGGGTCTGAAAACAAACAGACACGTTATTTTTGTATTATAGTTGTTGTTTCCATGAACGTACTATAAATACATGACCAAATAATGTTTTTAATTCGTATTTATTAAGTGCTAAGTAATTCTAAATAAAAGCTAAGTAAAAGATTCCATTTTTCTAAGTAATTTATTGAACATAAATCTATTCTTCCATTCTGATCCAATATCCGACAACGTCAATTTCCATATTCCAAGTTGAAGATCTTTGAACTGATCAAACGACGTACATATTTTTCTTTTGTATGTTTGGATTTCATTTTTGGTGATACTTTCTGTCTCACTAGCTGGTATATAGTAAAACCTTTTGTTTTCAATGGTAATTGTAATATTAATTTTGAAGATTTTGAGAAATGATTTATTTGCAATAGTTCATTTTTTAAGTGGGATCAATATTATTAAATTTGTTAAACAGCCAACTTATTTACAAAACATATACAAATTTTACTTAGCATAAATAAACTTAGCTTATATTTAAAATTACTTAACTCTTAAATAGGTGCCTCATTAATTTAGGTAATCTACTATTTATAATTAAAAAATTTCTAAAATGACATAAAGGATCAATTCAACATTTGCTTTCCTATCAGTAAGAAACATTTTTAAAATATATAATTTTTTCATGCAAAATATTTTTAAAATGGTATAATAGGTTTAAAGAGCAAAATTGGTTATTTACTGTGTTAGGAAAAATGATAAACAGATGGGATGCAAGTGACTGAACGAATCTATTGCATAACAATATGTCAAAATTGTAGTTTAAAGATCAGAGTTTATTTATGATGTTTGATGGTTGTATTTAACTGTTGGTATGTGTGCGAGTTTGCAGGTATTCTGTATCAATAATTATTCAACCAATAGTATTCTTTTTTAAATGGTACACCATGAATTGAACCCCCTCTGAATTTTCCAAACCATTCTATTTTTCGATTAATTTAAACACATTTTAATAGATGCGCTCAAATAATTTAGGAAAAACCCAAGACAAAAAAAAATTAATAAAAAAATTTAATTTAGAGGCTTCCTGTTTTTTTAAAAGTATTATATTTTGTAAATAAACGAAAAGAAAGTCCTATTTTGTATAATACCCTAAATATTTATTATACACGTGCATTATTTTTCAACTCTCTTCACCCTTAGAAAAATTTTTTACTTGGTAAAAAAATATTTTTGCCCCCTTTGGAAAAATTCCTGCGGACGCACATGGTTATTTTGTAAATTTAATATTTCAAGAATGACTTTAATTATTTCAAAACAATACAGATAGTAGAGATAATATTTCCGAAATAGATATTTATGTCTTTTAACAAGTTATTAGTTGTAAACTTATATATTTTCAATTTTCATCACTGATTACTTTTCAAGTGACATTGTGCTTATTAAAAAACTTGACTATGTAAAGATAACAATATATTTTTTTGATATTTAAGAATTTTCAGCACTACCTTTCTCAAGTGATTTTTTATCAAAAATCAATATCACTTGAAAAGGGCAGTGACGAAAATTCGTGAATATCTAGAAAAACATTGATATATTTACTGATTCATAGTCAAGTTTTTTAATAAAGAATGTCAACTGTCAAAGAATCTCAAATTGACAAATAATTTAAAAATGTATTCTCATTCACTATTTACTCAAGAATGAAAGCCAAAAATAATCATAAATACTTTGACGAGAGATATTTCAAAAACAGATAATCTCAGTCAAATGATACCTTGGTGAAAATGAGAAGAACTCAAATCACAGCGAAACAAATCAGAGTAAAAAGGATCAAGTATAATATTTGTAGCGAAAATGGCAAACAATTGTTAGAGTTGGAATTAAATGAAAACATTCTCTTTCAAAAATAGCTTGAAACGTTTCTCATTGAAAAGAAAGCCATTGATAAAATGAAAAATAACTTAGCTAAAAATTCAAAGTTTTTAAATGACAATAACACCATTTAATTAATAGATAAATAAATTGGTTTTCTATCGCAAATTATCAAATCAGCAATTGTAGATCTAATTAATTCACCTAACAATTAACTATTTCTATATAAAATATACTTTCGTAATATTGTGTTAAACATCTCTATAATCAATTAAAAATTTTGGAAAAAAACTGTTAAAAGAAAAATGTTAAGCGAACATTTTCTAGTAGTGGTAATAAAAATATATAATAATAACAATAGTAATAATAATCATAATAATAATAATAATAATAATAATAATAATAATAATAATAATAATAATTTTGAATGAAGGATAATTTCATACAAATAAAAATATTTTAATTGCCTTTGTATTTGCATTTTGATCTAATTTTTTGTTATTCATATGCAATTTTAATTACAAGCTAGTTACACATTTAATTAAAACTACAATAAACAAATAATAGTTCTGTGTTTTTAATTTGAGAAAGATTTCACAAGTATTTAAACAAAACTAGAGCATAAATTTCACCATTATTTTATTGTCTTATCAAGATTGATTTATTTCTAAAGTAAAATTTATCTGTTTGTTCATTTGAATAATAATAATAATAATAATAATAATAATAATAATAATAATAATAATAATAATAATAATAATAATAATAATAATAATAATAATAATAATAATAATAATAATAATAATAATAATAATAATAATAATAATAATAATAATAATAATAATAATAATATTATTACTATTATTAATATTAATTCGACATTATGTCTCCTTCAATTTCAGAAAAGGCTACAACACTTAAATGACAAGGAAAAAGTAACAAATGAACTTATTGGAATGGCCAAACTACTTGGATCTGAAAAAACAATAAATGAAGTGTTACAATTAAAAAAGAATTTTCTCAAAGATAAAGATGATTTGGAAGTAAATTAATTTTAATATATTTACGTAAAACCTTTAACAATTTTAAACCAAGTTTTACAAGTTAAACATTATTTATCTGAAATGCAAGGTTTATTTACAACTATTTTACTAAACAAATAATAACTTTTATTTAAAATGGATAGTTTTGAAACATATAAAAATAACTGAATAAACATAATTGTTTGAATTGAAATATTTGACTGTCAAGAAATTGTTTGTTTAATCAAAAAAAAATATTTATAAATATTTTATATCTAGATAAATATTAGTCTTTAATTTTTAACAAAATATTTTTAATGAATTTAGATTTTGACAATATCTTCATATTACGATTTAATATATATTTTCCAGGTATGGAGAAAACTTTATTGTGTTCGTTGCTTTATATGTTGAAAAGCTTCATAGTGTTAAATGTGATTCATTTAAAATACTTCCAAACTTCTTTTAAAAATATTTGAATTCATTTTATGTCACAAATTTAATCAAATTTAGCATTTTTTGCTAAAAATGTAAAGTTAAGATAATTTTAGTAATAATATGAAAGTACTTCCCATTTCTTGGAGTCATTAATAATTTACTCATCGAGCAATGCTAGTAAGATGTATTAAAGTACAATTGCATTTTTTCAATGTCCTACTTTTATTTATCTTAAATTGTTTAAAGAGCCTAATTAAAGGATAAATTAGTTGAATTAAAAAAGGTGAAATAGAAAGGTTGTAAGGGAATAAAGTAGTGAGGGAAGATATTTTCGGTAAGTTAGGTCTGCAATCATAAAATAGTTTATCAAATGTCACTGCAGTAGTTATTGTGATTTTCTTGTTTTAAATTACCAAGCAATGTTAATGGAAATACAAGTCATTATTATATTTGGGATCCCAGAGTTAAACACAACCTAAAAAGCGCTTTTTCTATGATCTTAGTTTATTCATAAACATCATATTTAAATTATAAAATGAAAGATCTTTAGTGTAAATTAGATATTTTTTTCTCAGAGCAATAATTAGATTAAAATACTTTCTTTTTGTATATTGTTGAATAAAAATAATTTGTATTTAAATTGGTTAACATTAACAAAATACTAGTTTTTATACACCATTTCCAAATTCAATTTGATACAAGAGAAATAATTGTACACATACTTATTAGTGGTATACAGTCAAATTCACAGGATATATTTCACACACTAAAAATGCAAACAATATGTAATATTTAGTTATTTGCGTGTTGCGAATCCTATAATATCACAATTACATATTTCCAACTTATAACAGATTCAATATGGAAATTGTATATGACTTTTTAGGGAGACACTAATCTTAGGATAGAGAAAAGTGCTTATTTATTTGCATGGACTTTTGTAAAATGAATAATTGTAAAATGTAAAATTAATTCCCAAGAAAAGTAAATTATTGCATTAGAAATTGTTTTTGCATGAAATTTGGATGTATTCCGCACATATCGACATGTTTATGCATTTATGTTGTTGATGAATAAATTATATAATTCATGTACATTTTTATACAGTTTAAAGTTTTAAACTATCAAGAATTTAAAGTTTAAAATATACCGAAGACAAAATAGTCAAAAAATAAAATCCTTTTCTCATTATTTTATATTTATTAATTTAAACAAATTTTGAATTGAACACAATAAATTGAACTTGTTTTTCTCACGTTTATTCAAGCGTCTCACTTTATGCTCACTTAATTAAATATTTTTATTGACATTGATGAGTAGTGAAATAAAAAAACAAATTATTATGATTAATGTTTTTTTTCTGTTCAAAAACATTTAATTTCTTTTTTGACTAATGATATAGTTTTCTTCTTTTATTAAAAATATGTTTTTTTGGAAGTTTAAAAAAGTAAAAATCAAAAATTAACAATGTTTCTTTACAAAGGAATCTTTAATAATACAAATTGACCTATTGGAAAATAATGGCTCTTTTTTCTTTATTTAATATAAAATTCTTGTTAAATAAATACAAAAATTCAGATATATATTTCGGAAATGAAGATGAAATAAATCGAAAATAAAAATAATTGAAAAATAATGAAGATAATAAAAGATATTATTTATTTATTTTCAAAGTTGGAAAAATCGGTTAAATTTTATTTTGTATCTTTTATGTCAATTTAAAAATTTTTTTAAAGAATTGAACACTTTTTTATTTGTATTAAAATACAGTGATATTTTGGATTTTTAATATTATTTTTCATTTTATAATTTTTAGAAAGAAATTAAAATAAATGAGAAAGATTTAGAAAACCATCGACAATACGAAAATGATCTGGATTTATTCCATGATTGGATAATAGAAGCGGAAAAGGTGGCAGACCAAATATTAGGAATCCCAAGTACGAAAACCGGTCTAATTGAAAAACAAAATTTATTGGATAAATTAAAAAATTTAAAATCAACTGGCGATAAAAAGTTGAAAGATTTAAAAACTTTACAAAAAATCGTATTGAATGAAACGGCTCCCGATGAGAAAGAAAATATTAATATTCAACTTAAAAAAGAAATTGATAAATTCAATGAAATTTTCATTAATCTAGACAAACAAGACGGAATTAATGAGACAATTGAAAAATTAGAAAATCTAGGAGAAAAATCGGATCAAGTTTTAGAAGACATGAATGAAATAAATAAAAAGTTAGAAAAGTGTTTGAATTTACCGAGCAATACCTTGAATGAAAAGGAGAAATTAGGTAAAGAATTGAACAACACAAATCGACTATTAGATCAACAATTAGCTCAAATAAATGATTTGAAATCTCAATGTGAATCTTTGGAAAGCTGTGCAGCAGTAGAAGATCTTTTAAACAAATTGGAATCATTGGAAGAACAATGCAATGAAAAAAAAGCGGAAATAGATGAAAGAATAAAAGAAAATAATTCAGATTTAAAATTTCATTCCGCGCTTGAAGATAAACTAACCGATTTGTCAGAATTAATGAATGAAGTTTTAATTGAGTTTGATTATTCAAAACCCAAAGAATCAAGTGAAGCAGCTGTCAAAGAATCGCTTTCTCAACTTCAGGTAATATTAGTTTTCGTTTATAAACTCTTGAATTTTCTATAGAAATTGAAAGCTCAACATGAACCAGGTAAATATATTTTGGAAGCTTTGATAGAACTACGGAATGAATTCAACGCACCAGTACAATGCGTAACTGCTTGCAATGACTTAGAACAGAAATACTTTGATATTGAGGATGACATTAAAAATTTACAAAAAGAACTTGAAATGAAAACCACAATTTGGCAGAAATACAATGCTTTGAAGGCCGATTTGGATAAAACTTGTAATACTTCTGCTTTTGAAATTGAAAATGAGCATAAAAAGCGCGGCGGAGTTCATGGAAGAGATTGTGAAGACAAATTTGATTTATTAGAAGATAAAAAGGTTTAAAAATGATTATTAAAACAATAATTATTTTTAATATTAAATATATTTTGATAGAAAATTTTGAGTAAATTGACAGACAGAGATCCACAGGTAAATTTACTCGTAGAAACCGCAGGTAAACTTGGATTTGATAAAGCTTTATATGATGCTCAAAACATTAAAAAAAAATACATGAAACAAATCGATGATTTACAAGTAATATTTTTATATTTTTTATTATATGTTCTTTTATTTAGAAATAAAATAATATATTCGGTAAAGCAAATAATACAATTCGTCTTTATATTGAAAACTTTTGTTTAAATTAAACATTGAAAACATTTTTGTAATTTCTTGTTTTCCGCCGTGACATGTTTTTAAATAAAAAATATACAATAATAATTAACAAATTAAAACAAAATGCAGATTTTATTAAAAAAATTGTTTAAATTAAGTATTTAAATTAATTAATTAAAATTAATTAAAATTAATTAAGTATCATCAAGTTTAATATTACAAATTCATAATTAAGTATTCTATAATATATTTTTGCATATTTCATTGTTAAAACTATTCCGAAAATATAATTTTGTGGCTACAGCTAATATTTTATTCACTTTAAATTCAAATATTTGTGTCAAGGTTCTTATGTAATTCTGAAACCTTTCGAAGTTTTTGTCATAAAAAGTTAAATATTTCCGTAAATAAAGTTGTTTGTTTTCTATTCAACATTACTATTTAACTTTAAACAAAATATTTCTATTTCAGCAAGAAATTTCTCAGAATGAAATCGATTTAGCCAATCATAGGAAGCTTGATCAAAGTCTATTTTCGTTTGAAGATTGGTTGAAAAATACGGAAAAAACCGTAAAACAAATCGCTAATTTACCAAGCGATAAAAACGGTTTAATGGAAAAACAAAACCGACTCGAAGAGATGAAAATTTTAAAATCCAATGGCAATGAAATGATTAAAAACTTAAAACATTTGCAAAATGTTGTCATTAACGAAACAGCTGCGGATTTCAAAAATACTGTCAATGAAAAGGTTAAAACCGAAATAGAAAAATTCGAGAGAGTTTTCAGAGATTTAGATCAAGAAACTGACAATATTAAAGAGACAATTGGCAAGCTAAAACTAATAGACGAGAAATCAAATGTGATCGAAAGAAATATCAGAGAAATTGAAAACACAATCAACAAATGTTCAATTGTTCCCAGTGAAAGTGTAGAGGATAAAGAAAAATTGGGAAAGCTATATAAAAGTTTAGATCAAGACATTGAACAGCATTTGATAGATTTGAATGAATTAAAACAACAATGCAATGCACTTGAAGAAACTACAGCAAATTTGGCAATGATAAACAAAATTAATAAACTGACAGACGAATGTAAATCCATGAAAAAAGACATATCGCAATTATTTTCGAAAGCCACTTCCGACTTAAAAAACCTCAAGGCATTTCAAGACAAAATGAATGAATTCAATGATAAAATGAATAGAATTGAAGCAGAAATTGAAAAATGTTCCCCTAATGGATGCAATGAATCTGCCATTAAAGATAATATCAAAAAGCTCAAAGTAAATTTATCATTATTTTATTTAACAACGAGAGAGTTTATTATTACCCAAAATTTACATAAACTTCCATTTCCTAAAAGAGTCCAATAAACAAAATTTATAATTATCGAAAACCATCAGTTAAAACAAAAAACCGAACCTATAAAACAAATATGTTAAATATTCAGGTTTTAGAAAATGATAAAAAGACTATATTGTAAAATAAAAAAAACTATTTTATAAAATAAAAAAAACTATTTTATAAAATATAAATACTATTATATATAGACTTAATATATTTAATTCCACCTATAAAATGCAACAATTAAAACTAACTTTGCAAAGTTTTTGTGTAAACACCAATAAATGAATTTTCAAAATAATATAATTTTTCTTTTTTTAAAACTGGTATCATATTTTAAATTATTTTTCATTGGCTTAAAATTAATATGCTTACAAACAGAGTTTTGATTGTTTAAAATATTTTGAAAAAACATAAATTTAATTTAGTAAATTAAATTAAACATTTTTATCAAAAATTAAAATAAGTTTAATCATAAAATATCCTTTATAATTCGATCCAATAATAACTATGGTTTTTTAAATATATAAATTGATAATTATTTTTTGTATTTTATTAACCACAAAAAACAATAACACTATTTTATAGAATCTCTTTTTTATTTATTTATATAAACATAATATTTTTAATATTATTATAAGAACTTTTATTTCTTCTAATTTCACCACTGATTATTTTTTCCATTGAATTTATTAAAGTGAAATTCACTTAAAAAAGGCAGTGTCGAAAATTCGTGAGTATCGACAAACATCGATATATTACTGATTTATAGTCTTCAAACTCTCTTTTTAATAAATTCAATAATATTTTTAATATCAAAAAATTAAAAAAACTTATTGTTAATTTGTTATGTAACCTCAACTTCTACGATAAAAAGGATTTAATGATGTGGAGATTAAAGTGTAATTATTTTTTTATATCAATTATATTATAATCCATGTTTTTCCAATTTAGTTTTTTATTTATAAAATAGTTTTTTTATTTTATAAAATAATTTTTTTTATTTTATAATATAGTTTTTTTTACAAAATAGTTTTTTTATTTTTCAATATAGATTTTTATCATGGAAACTATATTATAAACTATAGCATAATAAAATTAAGAAATTTTTCTTTTTATATAGACTAACCTGTAAAATATATTTTCATCTATTTTTCTTTTAGTATATATATATATATATATATATATATATATATATATATATATATATATATATATATATATATATATATATATATATATATATATATATATATCTGGTTAACAGCAAATCGTAATATTCTTGTTTTACTATAATGGCAGTAGATTTAATTTATTACAAAAAACAATAACGAAAATATTATTGCAGTAAAATGTTGATAGCGATAATAAATTGATAAAGAAATAATAGAAAAACACTTATTACACAAATTCAACATTAAGCTTCCATAAAAATTACAATTAAAAAAAACGATTAAAACAAATTAGGAAAAATCATAACGGCTAGGAATATACTAATTGTTTTTTTACATAGACTCATTTTTACATTTTTGTTAAAATAATTCAGAATTTAATAAAATTTTATATTATCTTTGAGTAGCAGTTTTATTCTATAATTTAATATTCGTTGTAATGTCTCTATAATATACCCTCATCCGCATAACTCGTTCGTTGCAGCTCTTTCTCTTAATCTTAAATCTTAATAAATCTTGCTCAATTATTATTCAGTCTAAGATTTGTATTTGTATGATGTCTTACAAACTCAATCTTATCTTCATTCTTACTGCTCAACACTTCATTTTTACTATTGTTTTACATCTATGGATCTCTTATCTCTGTTTCTTATTTGAATTTTTGTATTAATCATTCTTAGTATAACAATTTCGGATAATAATAAAGAAATTCATGAGCACTCCGACACGTCACCTCACTGAAATGAAAGTTTGCTCGAATAAATTGTATTGGTTTGACATTTGATTGATTGAGTTCTACGTTTAATAATTCGTGTTGATGTTGTTGTTTTTTCGTTTAAGCCTTTTAGAATAGTGGAAAAGAAAATAATTAAATTAGTCAGTGCTTTAATCAGTGATGTCTAGAATTAATTTTAAATAGAAATTGGTAAAATTATGTTTTGTTATTTTATGCACTCCTTTTAAGTCCTTCCTTTGCACATTATCTCATCATATTTGACTCACTTAGTAAAGCGGTGTAATAAATATAAATATAATTATTTAAGAAAAAATGTATTTTCTAAAATGATACAATTAAATAAAATATTTTTTTAGAAATTTAGATCTTTGCACGAGAATAGTAAAGATGTGTTGACTAGTATTTTGCAAATTGGACATGAATTGAGTGGGTTAAGTCAAATTTCTGAAGCCTCGGATGAAGCTGAACAAAAGTATTCGGACGTGGAAGATGAAATTACAAAATTAGAAAGTAAATTAGAAATGCAAAAAAATGAATGGTCAAATTTCAATTCGGATAAAAATGATCTGGAAAAATGGTTGAATGAAATAACAGAAAATGTTGAAAAACTTGAACAAGTTTCTGATGGCATGCACGCGGGAAAATTATCTGAAAAAGAAAAGATTTTAGACAGTCATCAAGTATAAATTCTTCCTTACACCAGTTACCTGATTTTCATTTAAAATCATTTTCCTACAGAAACTTTTACAAGAAGCTCTCAACCATGAAGCTGATATTAATTTGTTTGTAGACAGATCCTACTCCACTTTTGTCTGCAGTAAATCAAGACTCACCGAAAAGAATTACAAATACTCTGTGTAAGAAATACAAAAAATTATTGGAAACATTAACGGTAAGTAGCTTATTCATTCGAATTAAACAAATATTTTAAATGAAATAAATATTTTTATACTTTTTTTACCATCATTTTACAACAGCGATAAACTATTGAGCTCTTTGTGGAGTCGCATAACACTGATCAAAGTTACTCATTAATTACTTCAGTAAATATTAATAAATATAATATTTATTAATTCAAATAAAAACAGCATTAATTTAATACATATATTAATCTAAATAAAAATCATATTATTAAAAGTTCATAAAACGTTGAATTCAGCGCATTTAGAAGCCCTTTATATATAAAAGTAGGTAAAAAAGTGCCAACGGATTATCGTGCTCAGGATAAATTACTCAATGTGATTTATGGTTCAATATTGAGCTCTGAAAAAAACAGGCAAAGAAAAGTGAAGAAACTTCAAGTTATATTAAATACCAAAAAAAGGTTTAAAAAACTAAGGTTCTGTATCTTGCTATGATGTATACAAACGAGCTACTTGTCTCTGAATTTGTCTCTGAATTTGTCTCTGTTTTTTTTAAATATGAAATTTTAGAAAAGCTTCCATATTCTATTGGATGGTGATAATGATAGCCTTAAAGTTCTAATCAAATAATTCCGATAGACAAAGTGTCGACTAATCAAATAATACTGATTTGTATAAAATTTTGTTTTTTTTTCAGCCAATCAGAATTTAATATTCTTGATTTACCGAAATTATTTTTAAATTACTAATCTACTGTAAATTTGCTATTATTAGTCACATTACACTAATGTTCTATTTTTTATTCTACTTTCTGCTTTAAACTAAGATTCTACAGTTCAAAATGGTACCATTATTTGGTATTAATAAGTATATATGCTTTAGATCCCAACAGAGGTTTCAAAAATTCGATGTAAGACCTTTACCTCTACACAGTTTCTTGTTGTTTTTTTTGGTTTTCAATAAGCTTATGCAATTCATTGAGAACCTTTTTACCAATAAAGAACAATTGAATGAAAATAATAATCGTCCAATCATTGAAATTGAATATAAAGCTAATATTTACGATGTATAATAAAAGATATATTTCTTTTAAA
This sequence comes from Schmidtea polychroa, assembly GCA_959609185.1. Lineage (NCBI taxonomy): Eukaryota > Metazoa > Platyhelminthes > Tricladida > Dugesiidae > Schmidtea > Schmidtea polychroa. The sequence continues at coordinate 77,093 of CAUHTR010000533.1, read as the reverse complement.
TATTTCTTTACAAATAAAACCAAACCCTCTAAGATTTTATTTTGTAAGTTATATAATCAAGCTATTGATATCTTGAAGACCTATGCATTGTGTAAAGGATCATATTTTTGAGATAGGGACTTAATATAACTAGACAATTAAATATTTTCAAAAATTCTATCTCCTTTTTTTGGCCTTTACGAATATCAAAAAGACATTAGAGATTGGCTATTTAAACCTCTATGAAACATGAAGTATTAATGTTTCATGAATCGTGCTTTCAATTAGCGGTATTAAATATCTTGTTTCTCGGTTTCTTTTACTTTTTAATAGCTTGGTACGTATTTAAAAACGAAAAGCACTAGAATAATCTAAAATATGGGAGTTGAAAAGACTAATTTCCCTAAATAATTCATGGTTATTTGTCCGCATAATTTACTTAGACACTTCGAAATTTTCCTTAGTCATCAATTTTTCAAAGACTTCCATTTTTGAATGATTCTTTAGTTACCTTATAATTAATTTAGTAGTGAAAATAATCAAAGTCAAAATGAAGTTTTGCCTCAATTGAAATTATTAGGATTCTTATCTGTTAGAACATTAATATCAGTTTTCAAATCAATAAATAATTCCATAAATTTTATTTAATAAATTATATACTAAAAAACTTCTCTTCTTATTTTTGTTATTTAAACAAATTTCAGTTTTTCTTAAAATATTTTTTGATAAAAATATTTTTTAAAAATGATAAATTTCAGTCTTCTTTTTAAAATATTTTTCAATAAAAATATATTTTAAATTTAACAAAATTTCTAATTATTTTTTCAAGAATCTTTCAACTTCCTCATAGAAATATTAATAATAATTTTTTAACGACGTTGTAATATTAATATAATAATTTATTATAAAATTTGATATTCAGAACCGGATTCAACAAAATGAAGAAGATATAAACTTACATGAAAATTATGCTAAACAAATAGATAACTTTACCGATGAAAATAATACGATAATAAAAAGAATGAATGAAGAAATTGCTTCATTGCCGAACACTAAAGAAGGTCTTCAACAAAAAGCTGATCTTTTAGGAAACTTAAAAGATTTATACAATCAACGGAAAAAGATTTTAGTTAATCTCGAAAATTTGAAAAATGTTGTCATTGACCATTCTTCCCCAAGTTATTACTCAAACCTAGAACAACAATGGGATCAAATCATTGACAGTTTTGAGAAAAGTTTCAATCCATCCATTGAAAATCAGTCAAAACTTTTATTGGCAGTTCAACAAATTGAAAAAACGGAATCAGTTTGTCAAGATCTTCAGCGTCAATTGGAAAACCTAGAACGACGATTAAATGATACAGTGAATCAACATATTTCTTCTTTAAATGATATCGAAATGAAGTTAGAAACATTAAAAGAACTTCGGTTTGAGTCGAGAGAACTTCAAACTCCGATAAATGATTTACACAGAAGATACTGTCAAAATCCCGGTGAGGTGGAATTGATTCAAGAAAGAATCGAACAAATTGCTAAACAGCACAAAGATTTGAATGAATCAATTAGTGAGAATATCAACGAAACAGAAAATCATAACAAACAATTGTGCAATCTTACGACGAGTCTCAATAATTTTAAAACTTGGTTAGATTATTCTTCCAGTCAAATTGAAGACAAAGGTAAACTTGGAAATCTGGAATTGAATAACTTGAAAAAAAACCTCACCTCATTAAAAGTTAGTTTACTATTTGTAAATATTTTCCTCTTTATCTTAGATTACTAACAAAAGTACTTTTAGTTTATATTATATTTTTATATCTTTAGACATCGAATTTGCAATTGAATATATAAACGCATTTATTAGCTTAATTTTTTTTTATTAGACGCTTGAAAATTTTAGTAAAGTTTTCAAAATTTCTTATTAATTTCCTGTATTTTTATTTAAACAAATAAAATTGTAATATCTTCTATCCTTTCTAAAATTGATCTAGTTTATTTATCTCCAAATTTGCCTTATAAAATATAAATCACTATTTTGTTTTATTGAAAAGAAATAAAATTAAAAACAGATATAAAAAGAAACAGTAGCGTAATTATGAAAAAGCTGCAAAAATGAAATATTTTAATTAATAACTACACAGCAAAAAGCCGGAAACCGAAACTTGTTGTAAACTCCATATAATCCTAGAAAAATCAATAAATCATGCATGCAGGTAGATGATGTAGAATATTATTATTGAGGCGCCGACGGTACTTATTTTTTAGGCTTTCTTTTAAGCTAGTGAGCAGTGACTCAGACTAGAAGGCAAATTATAATCACCAGATGACGTTGGAATTTGCAGTTAATTCACTCAATTGGTTTCACTTCCCATCTTTGATCTATGCTGTCATTTGCCTTTCCGTCAGCCGACGTTATTTATATTTATTTAAAAAGTTTCTTTAACTAAACTAATAAAATAGTTTTTATAATTTAAAAATATAAAATTATTGTCTATCAGATATTCATTGGCTATATGGGGTGCCCATTTTGAAAATATTGCAGGGGTGCTCAGAATTTGAAGTTACGCCACTGGAAACAAATACATTTATTTAATAAATAGGTTAAAATAATGTCTATTTAATAAATTCCAAAAGTAAACATAAAATATTTTTAATCGTTTTATTGAAAATAAAATTTCGTATTTATTATAAATTCCAGATCATTTATTATTCATTTTTGAAAACTGTAAAATCTATTCTATTTTCATTTAAATACATTTTTTAAACTATTTTAAGAACTTTTTTCAATTTTCACTTCTGATTTCTTTTCAATTGACATTGTATTTATTTGAATTTTTTTTGACTTTGAATCAGTAAAGATTCTAAAATGTTTTCAATTACAAATTATTTCGAGAAAATAATTTTTGTGATCGCAGTAATTTTCTCCTAGTTTCATGTCTTCTTATCAATTTCTGAGTATTTAAAAATAATTGACTTCAAATTTAATTAAACCTATCCTACGAATAGTTGTTTAAATGCAAGTATTTATATAACTTTAACATTTATTTGTTAAACCACAAAACTTTATTGTGATGAATTTCTACATAATTTTACCATAATTCTTCGCTAAATTTCCAATACCTCACCCAAAATAAAGTTGCAAATAATTTATTTTCATCAAAGAAACAATTTAGTTTGATTTGAAATTAGTTATTATCATTTATTATCAAAAACAATTTTTTCTTTATCCATTTTTTATGAGTTTTGACCAAAACAACTTTGTAATTAACTATTAGGTTGGCGGGAAAGTTCTGTCGTATTTTACTACCTGTAGATAATTTCAACTATCAGGTTAACTACATTGATTGCAGTAAATGTCTCTGTTAGTCTTATGTTCCTACAAGCTAGCTAGGACTTGGAGATTTCAATAATGTATTTTTATATTCTAAGCGATTTCAACGTACTGCAATCATTCACATACTATTTAATATATAATATTATAAATTTAATATGCATTAAATCAATTGTTAAATTTATTTCACAAAGGTTTATAATACTTTTAATTGTTTTTTTATATATTTCTGGATTAATGCTACAGCAAGACAAATGGATTTTTACATGCATAATTGCATTAATTTTTCATACTAAAAATTATTTGTCAAAAATAACCGATAGTTAGTTGATATTAGATTAATAAAAAATAATTATTAATTCATAAATTATGTTATATGATGTGAAACATTGACGCAAATATCAAAATAAAATTATACATAGGAAACATTAATTAATGCTAATATTTTCAATTGCAAACTTTGTTTTAATGATAAACTAAACTAACCAACTTATATTTCCGCTGTTAGCAACTAGCAGACTCAATCAGTAGCCAATGCGATGAACAACTTTCTAAAATCAAAGAACAAGTATTAAAGATTCATAAATTTTCATCAGAAAAACTAAAAGATGACTTACAAAAAGAAATGGATAACATAAATGAAAAAATGAATTATATGAAAGAAAAAATTCAAACAACTTCCGAACATCAGATTGAAACAATAAATCAAGTTGAAGAAATTAATGGTCTCAAGAATGAAATAAATGAAACTTTTTCAAATGTTGAAAACCAAATCAATATTAATGTAAAAAATTTCGATATAAATGAAAAACAAAATTATATAAAACAGTTGAGAAATGTAGAGAATTTAATGGAAGAAAATGAGAGAAAAATTGAAATTTTAGACATTTCTATTCGTAATTTAACAAAAGATTCTAATAGCCAATCACGTGACATAAATGCAAATAAATTAATTTATAAAAGAAATTCAATTAAAATTAAATTAAATGAATTAATTGATAAATTAACGCAAATGTGCAATGAACAATTGCAGTTCACCGATCTTTTAAATGACACGAAAGCCTGGATTGAAAATCAACACAATGAAATTAATATTGAAATATGTTTTGATAATAATATTGATCAGGATCAAAATAATTTAAATATTGTAAATAAATATTTAAATATCAACTCTAAAATGAGTGAAAATAAAATAGAGACTCTCCGACAAAAGTTAAAGACCATCAATAGATATATTAATGAAGAGGAGAATTTGAAATTTGGAAGGGAGATGGACAAATTGGAAAATAAATCCCATGAAACCTTAGAGTTAAGTAAAAATAATCAGTCTGCTTTAATGTTAAGTATAAATAATATAATCGAAGCCGACTTATTTTACGAAAAAACGATTAAATGGTTCAACTCAAAAGTCAATGAATTAGAACAATTTAATGTAAAATCAGAAACGTTAAGAGATAAAGAAAATCGTTTGCGAATACTAAATAAAATAAAATTTGAAACAGAAGAAAATACATCAGTGATAAAAAAACAGATGGGAAATTTAGTTGCTTTAACGTCAGTCCAAATTAATGATGTTGATAATAAAATAAACACTTTAAAAGTCCAGTTGAAAGAAATCTTTGAACATGCAAGTCAAGAATATAATATCCATGAAGAATATTCAGAAAACTTTCACAATTTGATTAACAATATGGAATCATGTAAATATCAATTAATACACTGTTTAGAATCAATTGAATTCGACAAAGAAAATAAACAAATTAAAAGAAATTCAAAAGAACTATTTACGGAAAATATCAATAATAATAAAAAACAATTAAGTAAAGTAAATGAATTATATCAAACAGTAAAATGTCAAACTTCTCTCAGGCGGTATTGCGATTCTTGATACAGAATTCCAATTGGCGTTGGCACTATCTCACAATATTGACGAGTTATTTCCCAAACTGAAAATGAAAGAAAAAACATTTGAAAATCTCCAAAACAAATTTGAATCTCTCATTAATTCAATAGAAAAATCTTTGACTGAAAATGAAATCGAAATGAAAAAGCTTACAGAACTGAAAAATGGTTTAAAAGAAAAATCATCAGCTAAAAAACATTTAATAGAAAATATTCTACCAGAAATCCATAAAACTCAAAGTTTGATCGATGAACTAAAAGAAGTTTGCTATGAATATCTTTCGGAAATTATTGATAGAAATAAAAGTAGACGTGCAAATGACATATTTTATCGATTTTCTGAATTATCAAGACTTGCGGAATCGTCTATTAAAAAAGTTCAAAAAGCTTATGAAGATCATGAGTTATTTGATAAGTTATATAAAGAAGCTGTCGAGTATTTCAATGAAATTAATGATGAAATTGAATTTATTTCTAACCTCCTTGATGTCGAAACGAACACATTTCATGAATTAACAAAATTATCAGCTAAATTGGCCAGTTATGAAACACAGAAAACCAACTTTTTCCAGTCTATGCATAATGTGGAAAGTCAGGGTCAAATCACAATGGAACTATCAAGCAAGGAAGGAAGAGATTTAGTAAGACGACAAATAAAAGAAATAAATGATCAATGCAATAAACTGGTGAACAAAATTAATAACACCAAAATCAAACTCGACAGAAATATTGACAATTATAACGAAACAAAAGAAAAACTGGATAAAATTAATGAATTCACCAATGAAATTAATGATCGATTAAATATTATCAAATCAGAAGTTCGCGATTTTAATGAAAAGAACCAATCAATTATTTGGCTTGGTAATTGCAAAGCCGAATGCGTTTCGAATTGTAAAAACTTAAAATTAATAAAATCTAATTCTGTTTTCCCTGATTTAAATAAAGGCATTGAAACGATAGAATTGAAACTGGAAAAGCTAAATAAAAAAGTAAAAGATTTAACAAGTAAATTAAAAACTGAATTAACAAAAATTAATGAATTTGAAAATGAAAAATTAGCAATTGATAAATGGTTGGAATCATTAGAAAAAGAGTATGAAATATTAATAACCCCATTTTCGATTTCGGATAATCTTGATTTAAAAATAAATCGTATTAAAAACTTCGAAACAACGTCCATCGATCAAGTGAAAATGTCTAAATTTGAAGAAATCGAAAAACAATTACAAATACAAAAAACTATTGTTACAAATTTAATGTATATGAATCAAGAACTTGAAGTGAAAAATCAAACGAAAAAGGTAAACTCTTTTCACGAAATGATAAAACGTTCTATTTTGATTTTTGAAGAAACCGCCACTAAAATCATTGAAAATAAAACAATAATGAATAAAATTGAAAAATGGATTTTCAATTCCAAAAATATTTTAAAAACAAAAGAAAATTCTGTAAACAACTTAGAAGAGTGGAAAATAAACGTCGAGAATTTAGTTGAAGAGTTTTCTAAATTAAATGGAGAAATAGATATCGAAAAATTTGTCATCACATCGATTATGTCATCAGAAAATGTCGAACCGTTTTTGAATGTCCTCTCAAATAATCTCGCAAGTATTAAACAACTGAAATCTGAAATGGAAATGATTTCAAAAGAAATTGAAGAACGATTAAATCAAATTCAAATTCAAAAAGAAATTCAAAACAAATTTCTAGAAAATTGTGAAAATTTTTATTTACTTGCAAACGAAATAGGCATAAATATTGATGAATTTGATCTTCAGTCAATAAATAATTTAAACCAAATCGATATAATCAATAATAAAATCATTCAAATTCAAAAACTATTCGACAATATCAAAGAGATTTCAGGGAAACTAATCAACCAAACAGAAAATCCTAAAATTGAAAATGATATAAAACTGGCAAGAAAAAAACTGAATGAATTGAATGAAAATTTTGAAAAACTTTTTTTAGAAGTAAAAGAAAAAATAAAACAATTCGATAAATTTTCCAAACTCGAAAATGATTTGGTAAACTGGCTTAGATATGGAAATACCTATATGGAAAGGTATTCCGAAAATAAACCATTTTCAACACATGCACAATGTGAATCGGACCTGGAGAACATGAAAGAATTTTTTCATGAGTTCGAAGATAAAGAGTATTTATTAGACAAATTAAAACAATTGCATTTTGCAAATACTTTTCCATATAATCAAAAAATTGAAATTTTAACCGAGTCCTTTCAAAAATTGAAAACCGAAATTGAAAATCGAATAAATCAATTGAACAAAAAAACTAGCGGAGTTCTAGAAATGTCAGAATCATTGGAATCGTTCAATCAATATTTAAGACAAGATCATTTAGAATATGAAAAACTTGAAGAGATTTTCAACAAATGTAAAAATCAGTTCAATCAAACAACTATGAATAAGTTAAAATTGTGTTTAAAAGATAATGAATTTTCAAGTCGACAAGAAACTCTTTGGAATTTACTGCAGAATGTTCGAAAATTTTCCAAACTTGTAGAAAAATCCGGAATCGACATTGATGGTAATTTATTGGATCAAAAGGAAACGGCCGAAAATGAATTGGAAACCTTAAAAGCTAATTGGACTAAATTATCTAAACGCATCAATGAGTTGAATAATTTAAAAATGGATCTGGATAAAGCGTTGGAACATTTTAAAGTATGGTTTGATAATTCATCAAAATGGTTTGTAAATATTACTGAAAATCGTGACAAATTGTTTGAATCCAACGAAACTCGTCAAATGAAAATTAATTTACAAGTAAGTTCATAGAAAATGATATACCTAAATTCGTAACCGTCGCTTTGACTAACAAGTGCTTCGCTTTATTTGGAATGTCCCACTGAATGTTTAATAATAATAATAATAATAATAATAATAATAATAATAATAATAATAATAATAATAATAATAATAATAATAATAATAATAATAATAATAATAATATAATAATAATAATAATAATAATAATAATAATAATAATAATAATAATAATAATAATAATAATAATAATAATAATAATAATGATAATAATAATAATAATAATAATAATACAAAAAATAAATACAAATACAGTATTTTTTATAAAAAATTCAATATAAAATTTAAGTATTTATAAACATTTTCTACATGTTGTTCCAGCTTTATTTGATGGCTTTATAAATCTTCAGTTATTTTTGCTGTGTTGAAACTTTACAATTTTCGCATTTTTTCATAAATTTTATAGGCTTTGAAAGATGATATCACGGAACATAAAGTGGATTTGTCTCGACTCCAATCATTAGTTGAATCCTTGATGAGAGTTACTAATGATGAAACCTTTCAAAAAAAATTGGACGAAATAACTAAGGAATATACCGTTCTATGTAATAAGTGTCAGGTAAACATTGACTTCAATGTTCGTTTTTATAGTTGCAAACATTTCTTTGTAGAATGAAGGTGATAAATGTGACCACCTTATAAAGTTAATGACTAAATACGAGACGTCAAGAGCCGACGTATTGCATTGGATAGAAGCAAGCACTCAGACATTATTAAGATGTTCAGATTACACTTTAAAACAATCTCAAATGAAATCAAAGTTACTAATGATTGAAGTAAATAATTTATGTTTCTAATATATTTTGTTAATTTTATGTTTTAGCTTGTAAAGGTCCCATGTTTAAAAAAAATTATTATTTTAAGACATACAGTAGTTATATATATATATATATATATATATGTGTGTGTGTGGGTGTGTTTATTAGAAGAGGAATAAAAGTTTACAGAACAAATTAATAAAGCAACTAGTGTATCCTATAATAACATTTTGGTACATGTTTAGGTATACAGAATTAGGCGTCTATTAGTAAAAAATATATTATTAAAGGATTCATTTCCAAACAAAGCTCAAAAGATAACCGTTTTCGCACTGAAAAGTTTTCAATTTTTCATGAACAACTATTACATAAAAAATTAGATTCTCAAAACATTTTCAAATGTAATAAATCTTTGATATTTTAGAATCTGGAAAAAGATCTTGAGAATTTCGGTCAATCAAAATTTGTTGAAGCTATTCAAGATGGTGAAGAACTTTTGGGTGAATTAGCAGGAATACCAATGCAAATAGTTCAACAGCAAATCGCCGATTTGAAATCTGACTGGGTAGAAATATCTAGACAATTAAATCAACTTTCCAGCAATCTCAGGAACACAACCTCTCGTTCAGAAACATTTAAAGAAATGAGCAATAGACTGTCGAATTGGTTAGATGACATTGAACATACAGGCCTAATGGATCCATCAACCATTGAGCATCAATGTGAAATTCCTTTTGATACTGGAAGTTCTTCGAGTAAAAATGATCGTGCAAAGGTATGGTTTTTAAATGTTTATCATTGAATTCAAATCATTTCAGACTCTTTTAACTGAATTGAATCGACACAAACAAGACTTTATTCAATTGGCAAATCTTTCAGCAGAATTGGCAAATCCATCATTTGATATTGAAAATTCTCAAATCCAAAATCGGTACAACAGATTGACAAATAATTTAAAAGTAATAACTAAAAACATTAATAAAATCTCACTGCAAATATATGATAAAATGAAATGTGTGAATGAATGTCTGTAACGTTATTTCGTTTACATTATTTTATTATTAATACATAATTAATTGACATTGGAAAATTTAAAATTTAACCACTTAACGAGAATCGACGTAAATTTACGTCAAAAAAATGTGGTTGAAATAGAATTTGTGACGTAATTTTACGCACTTTATACCATTGAGTCTATGGGGAATACCGTAACTCTGCGTCTATATTATTTACGTCTATTCTGATGATTTTAAAAAAAAATTAAATATGTTATAATTTTTCAAATAAACATATGTTTTTTCATTTTGGGAAATATTCCATCTATATGCATCATAATCTATCAGAAAATGCAATACAAAAATTATAGTTTTTTTTTACCACAAATTTTCATTTTTAAAAAGAGTTAAGTGGTTAATAATATCTTTAATCGATGACATAACATTTTAAATCAATATTATCTGAAAATCGAATTTTCTCTATCGAAAGATACTTAATTTATTCAATGTAGAAAAGTGTTTCTTTTGAAATCTTTTCATTATGTTAATAAATTTTACTTATTGATTTGATTGTTTGTTTAATAGTCATGGTGAAGATTACTAAGTTTGGAAAACCATATGGTTTAAATAATTAAAGATATTCACCATTTGCAAATTAAATTTGCTATAAGCAGAGTATTTGGACATATTATTCACGTGACATTTTTGTTGTTACATAGAAAATACACCAATAAGTAATCAACTCAAAATTATGTGTTCATTTTTTTATCATGATGTTTGTGGATAAAACCCGATGTATTTCGTCTTTTCCCGTGATTTTGACTGTGTGTATAGCAAGTGTGTATGGATTCATCAGGAAATGTATACACTTTACTACTTAGCAGATTGAATTTGGAAATGGTGCATTAAAATATACAGCTTTGTTACGAGTAGATTCACTAAATTACTATTAATTTTATATAATTTCATTTATTAAATACTTTTGTTTACTCATTTAAATCATGAATTATTATTATTTATAGAAAAAAGATTTATAGTAAGAAATTAATAAAATAAAATTACATTTATAACGTGACATCTAGATATGAGAAACACCTCACCGAAATTTAAATGATCGAAACTATCACTATTAAAATATTTGAAAACTAATGGAAAAATAATTATTACAAATCAAATTACGTAATATCATCTGTACACATGCATGAAGAAGTTTAAAGATTTATTGAATAATATAAACGGAAAATCTTTAAATTTTGTTACCAAAATATTTATTTCAATTTCCGATACTCTCATTTCTTTTTAGAACTATGAATCAATATTTTGTTTTATATTTAACACAAATAGTTGGAGCTGACTTTTAAAACATATAAAAGACAGAGCAGGAAACATATTTATCTATGGTCTCCAAAATTAAGATAAAAAAATAATTATTTTGATGCATTCTTTAATAATTTCAATTCAAAAAGTAATTTAATTAAAATTTGAAATCTTTAGGATAAAATTGAGAAACTGAATAAACAACAAGCAGATTATGACAAAGTTAAGCAAGACATTGAAGAAATGGAAAAATGGGTCTTTCAAACCAGCATTAAAATCATCAATGAAAATGCTGAACAAGGAAAGACGACAACTAACACTATCCAAGAAATTGAAACTCTGATCCAGCACAGTAACGAGATAATATCTACTATTTTAGCGCAAGAACCTGAAATCACTAAAATTCGTCAAGCCGTCGACTCGCTGATAAATATAAGTAGCAATCAAAATTCTGATAAAGAAAAAGTACTTCAAGATGATTTATCTAAGCTCGTTGAAAACTTTAATAACCTTAAGAGTGCATCAATCCATAAACGGGTTAAAAATTTATTTTGTGTATTAAAACAAATTTTTTACCATAACTATTTCATAGGATCATTTAAAGAACAGTGTTAAAAAGTGGGATAATTATCAGAATTTCCTCCAATCAACAAAAATGTTTTTGGACAACGACCTGCCTAGATGGTGGAGAGAAAGAAATCAAGATCAAATGAAGTCAAGCTATTCAAATTTTAATAATGAAAATATTCTTAAAGAATTCCTTGATATGGACAATAAATTGAATGGATTGAAAACTATTATGGAATTAGAAGCAAAAGAGTGAGTTCTCAATTCATGATGCTTGTTAATATAATCATTTTCACAATTTAACGTTTTATATAATAACATGTCTTTATTTTGCAGCTTTGGTATCAAAGATAGATTCTTGTAAATTTTCAAACATTCTAGCTGTAGCAGTTTGCGTGAACAGGAAAACGTGCCAAAAACACACCCACCCACCCCAAAACATATGGATTTTATAGTTTAAAAGACATATTTAAAGTTTTATAATTTAGATAATGAACAAAATTTATAATTTTTAAATCATCATCTTACTTTACTTTCAATTTAACAAAGAATTAACACAAAATTAAACACAGTACAATTGGTAGAAAAATAAACACTAACTGAACACTTCAATGCTTATTACTCTAAAATAACTCTGAATTTTAAATTCAACGCATAAAATTCTTTTAAATGTTAATATGACAGACACACCCACAAACATATTTAGTGTTTTATAGTTTAGATTTATGTGTCAAATTAATTCAAAGATTTAGTTACATTCTAATGAAAAATCATATTCGCCTCTGGAGACACCGTCATACACAGAAACTGTTTACAAGTGCATCCGTAAACCTTTAGCATTTTTAACTTGTAATGGAGTAAAATATTTTTTTACGGAGGCGAATACGATTTTTCATACGCATGTTTACAAGTTTGCAGATATTTTTTTCTGTGATTCAGCGAATTTGCAAGTGATGTGATTTCCAGTGTAGCAGGTAAAGTATGCAATAGAGTTGAATCAGCAATATTGTATACTTACCTGGCGCGAAGAGAAATCTTCGCGTCTCCTGCATACTATTGATGAGAGCCAAAAGCTCGAAACTAGTCTACTATTGGAGATTTGCACTGGGTATCACAAAGCTTGTAATGTTTATATTATTTTAATTATTAAGTTGATATTTTTATTAATGTGGAAGTCAGAGGCACTACAATGTCATTATCAAATAAATAAATATGAAATATTTTTAAAATAAAATGTAGAATTTTGATAACTAAAAATTTGAAATATTTTCTAGATGTGATGGGATTTTACCGACTATTGCAACAACCATTTCTCGTTCACAAACTCCAAATTTCAAGTCAAACCGCTCCTTGTATTCTCCCTCAAGTAATTGGAGTACGAATAAATCAGACATTACTACCAATGACGATTTGGTTCCTAATGTTCTATCTAAATCTATTTATGAAGATCTTGACGATAATATTAAAAAAGTAAGTGAAATTCTTTTACTAAACTTTATATCATTTGAATTCAATATTTATTCAGAAGTTTATTTTCATCATTGTTATAATAAAATTCTTTTAATGAAATACTTTTTACTATAAATCCTTTATTTTAAGAGATTGATGTCAAGGGTATTTTTTTAGGTATCTCACTTTCATTTTCTATTTGATCATCATCAATATCATTGTTTCGATCACTATTTCTATTAAATATACATTTTACAATACAACCTTTAATGGTAAGCTCAACGACACCTATGAACCTTCAAAGTTCTTTATTTTAGAAAGAAAAAAATTGAAATGAGAGTTTTCTTCAGTTAATTAAAGTTATGTTTAATCATATTGAGTAAACCTTTTTAGTTTAGGTATTTCCAGCTGATATAAGTAAACATTTATATTTTTCCGCAGAGTCGAAACCAACGAAAGACTTTTGTCAAATTTAGCATTTTTCACATTATGTTCTGGCTTACTAATAATTTTGACTTTTCAAGAATTAATGGGCACTTTCTTTTGTAAAGATATCTTAGTGAAGGATTGTTCCCAAATCTTTACTTTTAGTTAATCTTCATTAATTAAACATGATTATAAAATATTATTATAATCAAAAATTATTGACATTGTATTTATTAAAATGCTTGACTATGAATCAGTAAATATATCGATGTTTTTTTGATATTCACAAATTTTCGGTACTGCCTTTTAAGTGACTTTGATCAAAGTCACTTGAGAAAGGCAGTGCCGAAAATTTATGAATATCAAAAAAAATCGATATATTTGTGAAAAGTTCTTCTAATAAAAAATGATTTATCATTAATTTCGATATTAAATCACTACTTACAAATTTTGTCGTTTAAAAAGTGAAAGTTTGTATGAAAATATGGATGGACTGAAAAGTTTATGAATATTTATACCACTATCGGTACAATTGCTAACGGGGAGATTTGTGTTATCATTTTTAATAACTAAAATTATTATTTCATTTCCATCTTTATAGATTTCAAATCTAAAAAAAGAAATTATGCAAAAGATCACAGATTGGAATAATTTTAACAGAGAAAAGACAAGCTTCAAAAACTGGCTTGACAATGAAATGCTTAAATTTTCCAGTGTTTTGTATACTGAGCCAGGAATCACAAATTTGGCATCCTTACAAAAGAGCAAACTAAAAGTAATATTAACTCAATTATCAACATTTATGAATGTATATTTTTCTAGTTGATTCAAGACGAAATGAATTACAAAAAACCGACTCTTTTGAATCTTAATACTCGATTCAACGATTTAACATCGAATGTTTCAGGAGCTGCTGATTTGGTTTTGAAGAATATAAGTCGAGACTTCGAAGAGGCTGAGAAAAAAATTGGTAAACTTTTAAATAGAGAAGACAAAGGGGTTGAGGCCGATTTTACGGACGAGGAATCAAATTTGGACATTATTCAAGAATTGAAAGTTCCAAAATTAAATTTACTAAATCTCGAAAGTCCTCAGTTGTTTAGATATGAAGTTTGTTTATATTGGAGCATAATCATTTTAATAATTATTATGTTTTAGTCGCCAGATAATTTAAATCGTTTTACTCAAACAAACATTCCTAAAGATGAAACTGAATATGTAAGTTTAAAGTGTTTTAAATAAAAACTCAAATTTCAAATCTAAATACATAATTCTCTATGTATGTATGTGAATGAGTGATTATGGATAACGCTTAATTAATATCACCAAATAGTAAATTTTATTATAACTTTTAATTTTGATCGACAACATGGAATTTTCATTTTAATGTTATCGACTTTCCTCTATCGAATGATGCATAATTTGTCCACTTTGGACCACTAATTCTTTTTTTAACTATTATCTACTATATAATAATTCGTCATTTTTGACAAGTTATAGCTAGTTATAAAATAATTTCAATATGCAGTTCAGAGACTCACAAAAATTGAATATTCAGTATTTGGCTTTTCATGCCCCATTTCTTAGCATCAACGAAGAATGATGAAGTATTTAACCATAATGAGTATCAAGACTAGAAAAATCTTTTTATAGCCGTAGTAAAGCACGAGGAAGCACACTATCATAAGAGTACACCAGTGCGTAGGAACGAGTTCAAGATATCCTAGCAAAGGGAACAGTTGTTGAAAAGCCATCCTTCATTTCACAGATGCAAGTACTAACAAACTGTGAATATATCAAATCAATTTTGTGCTAATCAAAACTTATTTCTCAGAGAACACAATGAAAGCAAAACATACAACAATCAAGGCAATTTTCCGGAAATGTTGACGTTTGTGCGACAAGTCATACGAGTTTGTTAAAGATACACCTAACAATGCAACCTACACCTTTCCAGAGATTAAACTGTGCTGCTTGACGTATTATGAACATATTTCAAACGAATTAGAAAGTGAACCACCTTACATTGTTGTAAAACAGATGAATCCCGTGATGTTAGTGGATATGAACAACTGTGTGCTTGCATCAGATATCTTATGAAGATGTTAAATAACGGTAACTTGGATTAAAGCGCTTTCGTCATTTGGACTGGATAAGTGTAGCAAGAGCATTACTGCAGAGACTAGAAGCATACCCATAGAATTTAAGACGATGTAACTCAGAGTTTTGATGAGCGCTAAACGAAATGGACTGCAAGTCCAAATTCTAGAAGCAGTTAGGAATCCTTGCCATTTTTTTCATTGTTATAAACATAATTTATAGCTTTCCTTGAGTCACGGTGTCACAGGCATTTCGCGGGCTTGTATATTCATTTAGTTAGTAAATACTACCATTATTTGTACCAATAATAGAACTATGTTCTAATGTCCAAAGAGAAAGGTTTGCAATCAAATATTTGCAACCACAATTGGAATATAATAATGACAGCATTTCTGCTATATGATCGGTTTGATTGAATACTCACTGTATTGAATACCTTATCTACTATGAAATCTACAAGAGGCGACAATCATGCTGAATCTGGTAAAATTTACAATTTGTGGACATAGTTTTCAAATATCTTTAATGCCACCTTTCCTTTGTCGAAATTATTGTAATTTAAAAAAGCTTTATTTAGCAGCTGAAACCGGCCTCATTTGAGGCACTAATAATATATTAAAGAAGAAGCCACTTTCGATTGATGACAGTCAATTTCAGGAAACTTCAGAGACATGTGAACGTTGTATTTGATGATTAAGAAATTTCACACACAAACAAAAAAACAAAGGCTTTTTTAATATACGAGGATCCATCATGAAGTCAACTACTGGCAGTAGACTAGATAAAGAAATGAATCTCAGAGATTACTGCAAATGCCAAGTATTTAATCCAGTTCTTGATTGTGTACTGGAAGAACTATGAAGCCGCTTAAATCAAGAAAATAATCAAAGTCGCTGCTTCTTAAGTAATCAACATCTACATCCTTCTGCTGAGGCATATGACATTAAACTATCCTCTCTTTCATCTGAAATTATTGTGTTTAAATCGGTAGCTGCATCTAAGGCAAATGGTTCGAAGTGCATAAATGATGTTAACGATGAAACGTGGATTTCGATGCTTGTGGAAGATTATGCATGTCGCATTTTCCCCCCGTAACCAATTCTTCATCAGTGTTTATTTTCTGTGCTTCGAAATTTAAGGACGTATATAAGTGTCTACTTATTAGTTGTTGAAAAGGTTAATTACCTCCAAAACATTCGAAGATTTCTTTAACAAAGTGGTGGACTAATTCACGGTTCTTCTAAAAGTCAATTCGATTGAAAAAGTTTGAAAGAGACGATTATTATTTTTATGATAGTCAATCACTTATTGTGTCATATATGTAAATATTCGGTTGATGTTTTATTGTTTTATCACTATGTGTAACCCATCAATAAGAACTTTTACCGATGGGGATAAAAACAATCTTTCTTAACATATTTTTACCGATGCAATTGCGAAGTGTTAATGCCGGACAGACAGACAGACATTCATAGATAATTCATATATGTAGTGCTGATCACATTTATTAAGAACTAGCCGGTGTACCCGGCGTTGCACGATTTAAAACATAGTAAACAGATCAAAATAAAGAAATTTATTTCAATTCATTCATTTAAAAAAGATGATTTAAAAATACATTAAAATTTAATTAAAAAATCTCGGAAGTTGCTTTTGGGGACAAATTTTACGATGGGAAGCCGAGTTCTGATGCAATTTTCAGCAGTGCAATGTATAGATGGAATTTAAAACTAAGTATAATAGCATTTTAAAAATTTGAAAAATGTTAATGCGTATCTACTGGGGGTATCTACTGCAGTAAATCAAGGTGACCCTGAGTATGGTTAGGGCACCCTAGTCAAATGAGGGTCACATGCAAAATTTCAGCATGCTAGGTTCAACGGTGGAGAATTTTATGGGTAACAAACATACAAACAAACTTTCATCTTTATATATTAGATTTCTGTTAATTGTGAAAAGAAAAGTAATAACTTTAAACCTACCAAATTTGAGGTTTGACCTATCTTATTATTAAATCCTAGTGACGTACCTGATCACCGGTAACGTTATTTTGTATGTATAACCACTGAAGGAAGGGTTTATAATTATGGAATACAAATACATCAGATTGATTGCTCAAATCTTTAAAAACTCTTTATTTAAACGTTGAAGCCTCTTAAATCAAATAATTCCTATTCTATCTACTTGGCTTCTAAAAAGGGTTTCCATAAATTCATTTATTGTCATTAATTCTTTTGTCTCTGCTTCATTACAATACGCCTTATATTCGTTCCAGTTATAGGTAATCGGGTGGCATTCATGTTTTGAAACCCTTTGAAGTTTTTTTTATACACTTTATATACCAAACCTATCGAGAAATCCATAGATATCTAAATCTGATCACATTTATCCTTTTCAAATAAATTTCAAACATTTTTGAGGATATAACTACATTACAACCCCTCCACCCGACACCGTCATAATATCATCATTTTTCTTTAATTTCAAACAATATGGAAAACATATTATCAATAAATAATTATTATTTTTATTATTATGCTTATTTACAAATTTTTTTAATTTCTTTCCTATACTTTCAGAAATTTCTGAAAACAAATTTTGGCAGTCAAACACCAGGAACTAAAACTACACAAACTTATTTCAATGAAATGAGCAATTTCGGAACTCAAACTAATGACAAATATCAGAGAAATCGCGAAAGAAAACTCGAGAGTGGAATGAAGATTTTGAATTCGTTAAAAAATATGAATTCTGAATTCGAACGTTCTAAACGAGATCTTGAATTCAGGTAAGCATTTTTCAATATTATGTTCTGGCTCCTTTTTTATAACAAACCTACTGATACTCTTTCTTTTTTTCTCAGGAAAAGAAGCTAAACAGAATAATTGCAATGACAAATCTTAATTGGACTTATAGTTAATATTTATATTAAATTTTTTAGATATCCCTACATCACATATTTTCTTTATATAATTAAAATTGCAAAAATTTGACCGGTGTCTGAAATGTCATTATAAAATATTTTCCGTCATTTTCTTTCAATAAATATTTCAATAATAAAAACTAAAATTTAATTATTCCATGCAACATTTTTACATAAGGAAAGTTTACATATTTTACATGTTTGTGTGTTAAAGGTTTTTCTACTATTTTGTAAATTTCTATAGTAAATGTAATTATCGTGAAACTTCAACATAAATTCAACACACAGATAAGTTTGTGTGTTTCCATAATATATATTTATTTATTCTTTTTATATTATTTCGAGCAAACAGGAGTAGAAATTGAGAAATAAGTAGGAAAAACTTTAACGAACAAAGAAAGTATAATAAGATATATATGTAAACTTTTGATATGAAGAAATATTGTATGGACTGAATGTATCTACTGAATGTAAAGATAAAGAAAGAAACGTTAATAATAAAGACGAATTTCATTTAAACGGTTATTATGAATACCCAATTTGGAAAATAAAATCTGTTAGCAAATTTGTTGGTAAAAGACATTTGTTATTTGTTAAATATTTTGTTATTAATCGAATAAAAATAATATTAATTAAGCAGTTTGATGTCATGAGATTAAATTTAGAGTAAAAGTAACTTTAAAATAAAGAAAAATAATAGGTATTGAATAATTGTGGAATGCTAAAAATCTGTTCAGCGTATCAATATATATCCTTAAAAAGTTGTTTTAATTAATTTTAACTTATTAAGCTTATTAACCAATTGGAATTCTTTTAATATCTGTAATTATTTATAATGGATTATGGACGTTTTGAACACTAAGATTTTCGACAAAATCAATAATTCTAATCTATTATTTAACAAAAATAATTAAATACTCCCTCTGTCAAAAAATGATAGTCCAGTTGCAATTTAGCCTTTTCCCCAAAATGATTGTCAATAGAGAATATAAAAAATTTAACGGTTTTGTAAAACCTTTTACAATAAAAACACATTAAATAATTTTATTTTATTGATTGAACAAATAACAAAACTGCATTTTAAGTTAGGTATAAAAGAAATTACGATTTAAAGTCAAAATGGACTATCATTTTTGGACAGAAGGAGTAATATTTTTATAAAAATATTCCGATTTAGATAATTTTTACTTTTTAAAATAAGGATAAATAAAAATTTATATTTTATCATTATTTTTAATAATTATTTTACCATAACAGATTAAATTAAGAATTTTATTCCCTTAATTTATTATTTTAAAATATTTTATTTAAAGCAAATAATTTATCTTACCTCAATCAAAAACCGGTTTTATATATTATTATTTATTTTTTAATTCGAATTTAAATAAGTTTATGTTTATAAATTAATATTAGAAAATATTTTTAAATAATTTTTTAAAAAATTCTACAAAATTAAGTTGTTCATTTAGTAACGACGTTCCAAGTATTCCAATGTCAGCAAAGCCACGATCTTCAACTTTGGAATCAGTTCGTAGAAATATGCAATCAGCAAATTTGCCAGCCCGTCAAATGTCATATTCAACGTCTATGCAGAGGATAGAAAACGATTACAAATACCACAGACCTCTCTCTCCAGTTACACATTCTCAGAACGTATTTAATAAACGATTATCTCAAATTTCTAATCCAAATCTAACGAAATCCTTTAGCGACAATTTAGACAACTATATTCCAACAAAGAATAAGTGGGTAGATTTAGAAATAAAAACACAGCCGTTAAATAGTTCCTTAAAATCTTATCCGATTGACAACACGATTCGAGAATTTCAAATTGATCACAATGCCAAATTTGAAGGTTTACCCGTGTCTTTGAGAAAGAGATCACCTCAAAGAAAGACGTAATTCAGGAAGTTCTAAGCAAAACAGAAGTAAAAGTGCAAGAAATTCTCGAATTGCCGAAAGTATAAATCTAATCAACGAGGATGCTAAAGAATTGCGTAACTTATCTCAAAAGTTAAGATCAGTTAAATAATCACGTTCTCTTACAGTTGATAATTTTTATTATGTTTTTTGTTTTTTTTAATATTTCTTAGAGAAATTATGATTTTATAATAGTTGATTTGAATTATATATTTTTATGAACACAAAATTTGTTTAAAATATTGATAATAAATTTAAAACGGAACTTTATATGTTTGTAAATACTTTCTTTAAAAGTATTACAATGATCCTTGGAAACTTCAATAAAATGGAGAAAATATCTGTTTAGTAATCAACTTATCGTCTTTCTTTATCGTCTTACTTTCCTTTACTTTAATTTTCTATAATTTTTTGAATTTTTCTCTATATTTCCATTTCCGGTGCAATTCATTGATTCCTAAAATCTATCATTAATTCGTCCCATCATTATCGAACTTTTTCACTTTATTCCATAAATTTTTTTTATCAACAACATATGCAAAAATCAAACATTTCGCTTTCTCATACTAAGTAAATTATTCGACATATAGGACATATTAATATTACAGATGAAAAATGCATAATTACACGAAATTAAAGTTAATTAATTAATTGAAAATATTTAAAATAATTTTGAAAAAAATTAAGTTATTACAAATTGCTGACTAACTAAAATTTGCACAAACACTTATGTAGGTTTTGTTACTACTTAAGTATGTTTAGGTCACAATTATAAGAGAGAATTTTATGCATGAAATATGTTATAAAGTAATCGACATTACATATTTTTGTTTAAATCAATTAAAATATTAAAAAATATCTAATTATGTCATCATAAAAAATGGAAATAAATAATAAGTTTGATCACCATAAAAATTATTTAAGTATTTTAAAAGGATATTTAAATATAGGTTTTGAAGGAGATGAAAACAAAATAGACATATTTCAAGGAAAAGTTTGTTGGATTAGTAATAGTAAAATTAGCTTGCAATCTATCACTGACTTATTTGTGTTCTTAAATATAAAAAGCTCCCAACTGATATTGAATAAAAACATTCATGTTTTGCATTATTATAATAATCAAAAATTCGATCGCTGATATTACCGAGAGTTGAGACATTGAATAATGAAATAATTATCAACTGGAATAAATGAGAAAATATGTAATTTATTTGGTTTTAACACGCAAAATACTCATTTTAATTCTTTTAATAATTTCCTTGGACTCACTCTTTAAGTCACAAATATAAGAGAGAATTTTATGCATGAAATATTTTATAAAGTAATCGACATCACATATTTTTGTTTAAATTAATTAAAATATTAAAAAATATCTAATTATGTCATCATAAAAAATAGAGATAAAAACAATAAATGTTACTGATAAATTAAATATAAATAAAATAATATAAAAAAGAAATATGAGTAATTTAATTTAAGTAAATAATTTATGAAATGATTTATTTTGAAGCAAACTAAAATCATATATTAATAAATTCAAAATAACAAAATGTTGAAACAGGTTTATATTAAATATCTATAAAGTTCTCTCGAAGTTTCTCAAAAGCAAACTGATTAAACGGCTTATTTTTTCTCCAATATAATTACATCCATAAATCTTTCATAATATGGTCTCAAAGGCATTGTTTCTTCAGTTAAATCCCTTAACATTTCTCTTATGCCTTTCTTTTCCTCTAATAGTGGTTCAAGATAATATTGTAAGTAAACTAGTTCAAGTCTTTTCATTTCGTTTTCATATCTGTAAAAATCGTCCAACATAGCTCTAATATTTACTTTCGTGTCATTTTCTTCGTTGTAACTTGCGTTTTTGTTACTTACTGAAAAACAATTTGATTGGAATTTTCTATTTTCTATTATTTATATTTTCTGTTGGATTTTCTGATATTTCTTATTCATTATCATAAATTTATTAGTATCATTTAGGCACGAATCCGGGGTCTCACAGGCTTGAGCCCCTTTCAAGGCCATAAAAATCATTAAATTAATGAGTTAAACTGGGAATGATTAAATACAAATCAGCTTACTAAGTCCTCAGGATAATAATATATGTTAAGCAGCGTCGTTGACTGTATAAAATAGGCAATACCCTTTGTATTAAATACAAAGAATCTAACCTTCTTCACTACCAAAATGAACTCTACCCTTAAAAAACGTTCTTTTCTCAAGTTGAGCCGATGGACCAAGCGAAAATCCTGGACGCGTGCATGAGTAGTAGGATGTGGGCCCTCTAGACCAGGAGCCCGCTGGACCACATACCCCCTCCCCCCCCCCCCCCGGGGAAAAAAAAATTTTTAGAACGATGCCACATATTTTTAGAACTATTACGTAATCGATGCCACATATTTTTAGAACTATTACATAATTTTTTTTTTAATTAATTGGTCCAGCGGGCTCCTACTTTTTTTCATCCCAAAAATTATTGTTCCCGCCAACAGATTTTATTGACCGATACCTCATCTTAAAGCTCAGTCCAAGACCTTTCGAATGAGCTATAAGTATCTTATATATCTTTAATAGTTTTAATGTTATTAACAATTGATGACCACCATCTTTTCAACGTTAAATTATTATTATTATTCAAAATATTATTAATTGGTCCAGCGGGCTCCTACTTTTTTTCATCCCAAAAATTAATGTTCCCGCCAACCGATTTTATTGGACGATCCCTCATCTTAAAGCTCAGTGCAAGACCTTTAAGATGAGTTATAGTTTCCTATCATACGATGACTCATCACATTTTTAGAACAAAGACAATGTCTTACATTATTTTTAGAACGATGCCACATTATTTTTAGAACGATTACGTCATACTTTTAGAATGATGCCTAATATTTTTAGAACGATGTCTAATATTTTTAGAATGATGCCTAATATTTTTAGAACGATGCCTAATATTTTTAGAATGATGCCTAATATTTTTAGAACGACTACGTCATACTTTTAGAATGATGCCTAATATTTTTAGAACTATGCCTAATATTTTTAGAGCGATGCCTATTATTTTTAGAACGATTACGTCATAATTTTAGAACGATGCCTAATATTTTTAGAATGATGCCTAACATTTTTAGAGCGATGCCTATTATTTTTAGAACGATTACGTCATAATTTTAGAATGATGCCTAATATTTTTAGAATGATGCCTAATATTTTTAGAACGATTACGTCATACTTTTAGAATGATGCCTAATATTTTTAGAATGATGCCTAATATTTTTAGAACGATTACGTCATACTTTTAGAATGATGCCTAATATTTTTAGAACTAATAATTTTGTTTTAATTTGTTTAAATCGTTGATTATTATTATTATTATTATTATTATTATTATTATTATTATTATTATTAGTATTATTATTATTATTATTATTATATAATCTACCCGACAAAATATTCTGTCCCCCTATGGGTAATGGTCACAAGGGTAATGGTCAAAAGTGTACTACTCACACTCAACATGTCTCAAAGGGTATATTATAATTATTATTAAAATTATTATTAAATTCTGACCAACTTAAATCAATGAAGGGGTAGAACAAAAATATATTACGTTGCGGTATTTTAAATTTTAAAATATTTTAAAAACTTATTTTGACACTAAAGTTTACTTAATTAACAAAGACATAATTATTGCACATGCTTTGCATAAATATTATTATTTTTTAAATTTTCAATATTTTCTTTTAAAGTATTAACACGCGCGGGAATTATTATTATTATTATTATTTTTATTATTATTATTATTATTATTATTATTATTATTATTATTATTATTATTATTATTATTATTATTATTATTGTTAATGAAAAATCTAAAATATGGTTTACACACACACACACACAACCCATTAAACTTTATTATTATTATTATTATTATTATTATTATTATTATTATTATTATCATTATTATTATTATCAAAAAATCTAAAATATTGTTTACACACACACACAACCCATTAACAATTATTATTATTATTATTATTATAATTAGTCAAAAACATAAAATATTATTTACACACTAAGTTATGGGGTAGAGAATTATTATATGTTTGCAATATTCTGTGTTTGCCTTTACAGGAAGTTGTCAATAAGGAGCGATAATTTTACACAAACATTCTATATACACATACCTTGTTTAACATGGGTGTATATACTCCGAGTTTATCCGACAAGATATTCTGTCCCCCTATGGGTATTGGTCACAAGGGTACTACTCACAATCAACATGTCGCAAATTATTTTCAAATACAATTTCAAAGTATTATTATTATTATTATTATTATTATTATTATTATTATTATTATTATTATTATTATTATTATTATTATTATTATTATTATTATTATTGCAAATATTAGTCAAAAACATAAAATATTTTTACACATACACACACAACCCATTAACAATTATTATTATCAATATTAGTGAAAACCTAAATATTTTTTATACAACCCATTAAACTTTATTATTATTATTATAATTAGTCAAAAACCTAAAATAATTTTTACACACTAAGTTATGGGGTAGAGAATTATTATATGTTTGCAATATTCTGTGTTTGCCTTCACGGGAAGTTGACAATAATTTTACACATTTTCTCATTGTCAAAAACAAGTAAATTGATCATTAACCATTAATAAAACCGTGGATAATTAATTAAAACTGGTTCTGAAACATAAATTACTGTGCAACCTCTAAAACGATATAATTTCACAGGAACTATTCACAGCTGACTATTTCCCTTCAAAATTTGATATTTTACCAATAAGAATATATAAATATTCAAAACATTAACCGATCCCTCACCAAATATTTCTAGCATTTTAAAAACCCCCTTAAAAATCATATATTACCATCTTAACCTTCACTAAATCCAACCGAATATAATTTCACCCACTTGAGCCCTTTAATATATCTTAAAATCCATAGAAATTCTTCAAAATATGAATTTTATTTAATTGTTACAAACATTCTTCCATTGAAATAATTTAGTAGCTAAATTCAAAGACCTCAGTAAAAGATCAAAATTCGCTAAAATGAATATTTCCTACAAATATTTCACCACAGTCACCATCAAATATCTAATTAGAGATGAAATATATTGATAGATCATCGATTCGGCTAATTATAGCCATTATAAAATGATATATCTTTCAAACTAAATCACAAATTTCAGTATATTTTACATTAATTTTCAAGTAGATTTCAAATATATCATCATCATGATAAAATTAGTTGGTTTCAACTTTAGATTTTCAATATTTTAAAGTATCATCAATGTGTAAATATTCTTAGAAAAATATATTGATATATTAATTTAGTCAAATTCAATATCATTACAAAGTCATTATCATCAAAATTTATCCTATCACTTGATTATTAACCTCATTAAAAATTAATTTTTATTTAAAATTTAAAAACAAGTCAATAAAATATAGCAAATTATCAAGAAATTAATTAAATTTATCTTAGAATTAACACTAAGCCTTAAATATTCTTTCAATTAACATGAAATTCACAAAAAAAAATGTTGGTAAAATCCCGCTAACTCTAAAAAATTACCAATGAATTTAACGCCAAATAATAACCAAATATTTGCCTAAATAAAACACAGCAGTACCTTTACGATCAGTACCCTTACGACCAATACCCTTACAAGCAGTACCCATAGAGGGAGAAAATATGTTGTCGGATAAACTAGGAGTATATGGTCTTTATTGATATATCAAAATACTGTTATTTATAAATCAACTAAAAAATACTCAAAAATACTATATTATTTTACTGAATGATACCTTAAATGTTTTTAATATACATATTTCTAAAATAAATCAACAGTTCAAACCAACAACATGTATGCAAGACCACCCATTGTTAATTTATTTCCAGTGTCACATCTTTCAAGAATGCCGTGAGTGTTTAAAGAAAGCTGAGCTAAAAGAAACTTTCCAGATAACAACTCTCCTGAATGTTTTGAACAAAAATGAGCGAAATTGAGAACAAACGATTAGATGGCGATTAACTTCTGGCCACAACCCTAACAACATGAAAATTAAGATTTTAATTATTGAATTCGTTGTTTTCTGCATGGAAATACTAACAGAATATTTTTTAATTCAAAAAATCTTCATTATAAATTTTTTGAATTTAAAAAATTAAATGAAGGATATATAAGTGTACATAATATTATAATATTATATAAAATTATACTGTATTTATTAATAAATTTAGAATACATAAAATTATAATATTATAATATTTTATAAATACTATATAATAATGTTTAAATATGCTTAAATAACTAAATTGTTTAAATATGTTTAAATACTAAATTTAAATTATTTAAATTTAAATTAATTAAATATAATTATGATATAACTTTATTTCTTTCGTTTTAGTATCCATAAAGTAAGTAAATAAAGAATTTACTACAATATTTTAATTATTTTACTTAGTAATGAAGAAAATGAATTATATGATTATGAAGAAGATGAGTCAGACAAAATGGTGAAACACTAAAAGACTTATGTTCTGGATTTAGAGATTTCTTATTAAAACATGAATTATATGATTATGAAGAAGATGAACCAGACAAAATGGTGAAACACTAAAGGAGTTATAGTTTTTAGATTTAGAGATTTCTTATTAAAACATGAATTATATGATTATGAGGAAGATGAACTAAATGGTGAAACACTAAAGGAGTTATGTTCTGGATTTTTTAAATGAATTAGCTGATTGTAGGTGTCCTTCAACATGAATTATCAGACTTAAATTATGTAAACTTTCTTTCAACGAATGTCAAGAAAAATGGGAAAACCGATGTTTTAACAATTAGATATTGTAAAATATCGTACACCTGAAGAATATTATTAATAATGTAAGACATGAATTAATTCTTTAAAATAAATATATTATATTTAGGTATCTGTGTTTTATGGTGGGAAATGTCATTGAAAAAGTATACCACAAATAACAGTTGCCTAATAGTCAGGTAGAATTTAATTTCTGACGATAAAATGATAAATAACATCTGTAAGTTAATGGCTTTTAAATTTTAGCAATGATAGTTGACACCGCATCAGAAACTAAGAAATACGTCCAATTTGCAAGATGTATTCCAAATGGCCTGATGGAGATGATAATTTTGAGATAGATTACCAGCAGAAGAGCGAGAAAAATTTGTAAATTAAATATAATAGGGTTGGGTGGGTCCTCTTTATCCCTTAATTAATATATATTTACAAGCTGATCGTCGTGGTGGGCGGTTGTAATCTAACTAGTGGGAGGCCTCTGTAAATATATATTTGTGTTAGTGAAAACATTAATTAATTTGGTTATAGTGCCAATGACGCATGTATTTTGAAATTATACGTTTCGAATGTGCTGGTAGTTGACTACCCATGCTAGGCGTAATGTTCCATACGGAAAGCTATAATGCCCAGGTTCTTCTGACCCCACTTGGGGGAGGCACAGACGACCCTTGTGGACGCGAACAAATATCCACCGTGTCTTTCAGGCACAGATATTTGGTCACTGCTCATTAGGCCTGGCAATACTAAATGCATAAACTTTGCCTTGTCCTCTCTTGTCTTGATTTTTATCGTTTAAATATTAAAGTGTGTGTGATAAGTTTTATTTACTAACCTTAATAAACCATAATATGCTTTAAACTCGAAAACCCTTGCGACATGTTGAGTGTGACTAGTACCCATATGAGCAATACCCATAGGGGGACAGAATATTTTGTCGGATAAACTCTGACTATATACACCCATGTTAAACAAGGTATGTGTATATAGAATGTGTGTGTAAAATTATTGTCAACTTCCCGTGAAGGCAAACACAGAATATTGCAAACATATAATAATTCTCTACCCCATAACTTAGTGTGTAAAAATTATTTTAGGTTTTTGACTAATTATAATAATAATAATAAAGTTTAATGGGTTGTATAAAAAATATTTAGGTTTTCACTAATATTGATAATAATAATTGTTAATGGGTTGTGTGTGTATGTGTAAAAATATTTTATGTTTTTGACTAATATTTGCAATAATAATAATAATAATAATAATAATAATAATAATAATAATAATAATAATAATAATAATAATAATAATACTTTGAAATTGTATTTGAAAATAATTTGCGACATGTTGATTGTGAGTAGTACCCTTGTGACCAATACCCATAGGGGGACAGAATATCTTGTCGGATAAACTCGGAGTATATACACCCATGTTAAACAAGGTATGTGTATATAGAATGTGTGTGTAAAATTATCGCTCCTTATTGACAACTTCCTGTAAAGGCAAACACAGAATATTGCAAACATATAATAATTCTCTACCCCATAACTTAGTGTGTAAATAATATTTTATGTTTTTGACTAATTATAATAATAATAATAATAATAATAATAATAATAAAGTTTAATGGGTTGTGTGTGTGTGTGTGTAAACCATATTTTAGATTTTTCATTAACAATAATAATAATAATAATAATAATAATAATAATAATAAAAATAATAATAATAATAATAATTCCCGCGCGTGTTAATACTTTAAAAGAAAATATTGAAAATTTAAAAAATAATAATATTTATGCAAAGCATGTGCAATAATTATGTCTTTGTTAATTAAGTAAACTTTAGTGTCAAAATAAGTTTTTAAAATATTTTAAAATTTAAAATACCGCAACGTAATATATTTTTGTTCTACCCCTTCATTGATTTAAGTTGGTCAGAATTTAATAATAATTTTAATAATAATTATAATATACCCTTTGAGACATGTTGAGTGTGACCATTACCCTTGTGACCATTACCCATAGGGGGACAGAATATTTTGTCGGGTAGATTATATAATAATAATAATAATAATAATAATAATAATAATAATAATAATAATAATAATAATAATAATAATCAACGATTTAAACAAATTAAAACAAAATTATTAGTTCTAAAAATATTAGGCATCATTCTAAAAGTATGACGTAATCGTTCTAAAAATATTAGGCATCATTCTAAAAATATTAGGCATCGTTCTAAAATTATGACGTAATCGTTCTAAAAATAATAGGCATCGCTCTAAAAATATTAGGCATAGTTCTAAAAATATTAGGCATCATTCTAAAAGTATGACGTAGTCGTTCTAAAAATATTAGGCATCATTCTAAAAATATTAGGCATCGTTCTAAAAATATTAGGCATCATTCTAAAAATATTAGGCATCGTTCTAAAAATATTAGGCATCATTCTAAAAGAATGACGTAATCGTTCTAAAAATAATGTGGCATCGTTCTAAAAATAATGTAAGACATTGTCTTTGTTCTAAAAATGTGATGAGTCATCGTATGATAGGAAACTATAACTCATCTTAAAGGTCTTGCACTGAGCTTTAAGATGAGGGATCGTCCAATAAAATCGGTTGGCGGGAACATTAATTTTTGGGATGAAAAAAAGTAGGAGCCCGCTGGACCAATTAATAATATTTTGAATAATAATAATAATTTAACGTTGAAAAGATGGTGGTCATCAATTGTTAATAACATTAAAACTATTAAAGATATATAAGATACTTATAGCTCATTCGAAAGGTCTTGGACTGAGCTTTAAGATGAGGTATCGGTCAATAAAATCTGTTGGCGGGAACAATAATTTTTGGGATGAAAAAAGTAGGAGCCCGCTGGACCAATTAATTAAAAAAGAAAATTATGTAATAGTTCTAAAAATATGTGGCATCGATTACGTAATAGTTCTAAAAATATGTGGCATCGTTCTAAAAAATTTTTTTTTCCCCGGGGGGGGGAGGGGGTATGTGGTCCAGCGGGCTCCTGGTCTAGAGGGCCCACATCCTACTACTTGTATGGTATCATGTTATTAAAAATTTTATTATAATTTAGGATTTTCATTTAACTTTTATGCGTTCACGATTTTATGCTTTTATTCAATATATTTATTATGACCAGAAGTTTTTATAACGTTAATTTCAACGAAAAAAATATAAAGATTTAAGAATTATGAAAGATCAAAATGTATAAAAAAATACAAAGCATTCTAGATTTGACAAACAAATGTACAATTAAAATGTACACAAAACACGCTGTCGTTGGGAATACTAAGTAAATACTAAGTAATAGTATAGTTACAAGTTGATAAGGTCTGCTATTCGCGAGTAAACTTTTCAGAATCTAAATGGAAAAATTAATGAAAGCACTAATTTTAGCGTGGTCTGATTTAAAAATGATTTCTTCATATGCAGTAGTATTATCCCCAAAAAGATGAAAATGGCAATGAAAATGTGATTGCATATGACTTGCATGCAAGTTGCACATTAATTGAGATATTATATTAAAAGAAAAGAGTGACTGGCAATACATTTTTACATTGCATTTTAGACAATATATACATAAGGAGAGGTTCCGTCTTCGGAAAGATTAGAAAGTAATTATTATTAAAATATTTTTTCAAAAGGTTTAAAATTAATTATTTATTATGAGTTGTTAAAAATGAAAAACTAAAATATTGACATTTAATAAATAAAAATAAAAATTTAATAAAAATCTTTATCCAATGATATATTAAGAAATATATTTCAATTGTGTTATTCGTTCAATTTGTATTTGTTTAATTAATAAATAAATAAATCCAAATGACATTATTTACATATAATCTAAACAATTGCAAGATGAGCAAATCCAGCATTAGTAGCAAAGATTTGCATGAAAATAAGAAATTTAAAAATAGTAAAATTAATAAAAACAATAAAATATCTGTAAAAAAGTCAACACTAAAAATCACGAAAATAATAAAAGAAGTGAATCCTAAAGTAATAATAAATTTGTTAGATAATAATTTAGATATGCCTGGTTCTGGAGTAGATGAAAATGTTAAAAATAATAAAAAGACCAGTTCAAAATTTATCAATTGCAAAAGATCTCTTACAAAATGTAAATTAAATTCTTCATTGCCTGTCAACAAATCATGTTCAAAATCAAAGCTGAAATTTACAAAATATCTTCCGGTTGATATCGATGAATCAAACTGGGAATAAGAAATATCAGAAAATTCAACAGAAAATATAAATAATTGTCAAGCCGTTTCATCTAATATTTACCTATTTCAATATTTTGTTATTTTGAATTTAGTTTGCTTCAAAATAAATCATTTCATAAATTATTTACTTAAATTAAATTACTCATATTTCTATAATTATTATTTTATCTACATTTAATTTATCAGTAACATTTATTGTTTTTATCTCTATTTTTTATGATGACATAATTAGATATTTTTTAATATTTTAATTAGTTTAAACAAAAATATGTGATGTCGATACTTTATAACATATTTCATGCATAAAATTCTCTCTTACATAAAATTCTCTTTTACATACGAAACCTACATCTGATTTCAAAAAGACCCTGTCAATCTTTTTAAAATCTATCAATGTTGTTAAAATTGTCAAAAAAGCTATCGAAAAATTCTTTTAACCTAATGTGTAATTTACAATTCAGTATCTTTAACCTCTTAAGTGGTTTATTTTGTCAAACGAAAT
Source organism: Schmidtea polychroa (assembly GCA_959609185.1). Taxonomy (NCBI): domain Eukaryota; kingdom Metazoa; phylum Platyhelminthes; order Tricladida; family Dugesiidae; genus Schmidtea; species Schmidtea polychroa. Next base: position 44,949 of record CAUHTR010000533.1, on the reverse strand, counting down.
GTGCTCCTCGGCGGCGACTTTTATTATCCGCTCAAAAATAATAATATCTTAATAATATGTAATGCATATGTTGATGACGTATATATCCGTCATAGCCACTTAAGAGGTTAAGTGAAGATGATTTTATGACAGAGATTTTTATGTAAAACAATGCTTACCCAACAATTTTGAAATGTTGTTTTATAAAAAGTGTTTTAAAATAAAAAAAATAAAATAAAAGGAGAATCATAAAAATTGACATTCTTTGTACATTTGATAAAAGCTATGTAGAAAATTTGTGGTTAATGTCAAAATTTCTTTTCATATAAGAAAAATTTAATTGAAAATTATTTTGATATTTTGTTATATAATTATTTGTTTTGCGTTTGAATTATTGAATTTTAAAAGCTTTCGTTTTTGAATAGTATTCCTTAATAGAGTTCACTTAGTAATAGGAAGTGAATTTTTGCAAATGCATATCGGTTAAGAGAATTTCTTTTAGACAGTCGTTCTTGAAGGAAAATATTGGAAACGAAAAAACAACATAATTGTTGATCAATATGGAGAGAATTTTTACTATCCTCTCAGTGGTAGAAACTTGTTCAAATCTATACATTTACAAAGAAATGGTCATTTCAAGTCCTCCTCCAAATCTCAATGATATCTTTATGGACTTGGATTTGCCATATTGACCTATGTTTATAGCTTTAGCCAGGAGTCACTAATGTAGTCGATATAAACTTCCGGAACTTCATTCTGATAAAAACATAAAGGTTTTCTGGTATTTATTATTTAAAGGTAATGTTTAAAACAATTAAATAATTATCCAGAAATCGTATTTCAAATAAACAAACAATTTCCTATTTTTCACATTGATTCAAAACTTCAAATAACATAAGAATTTCAGTCGAGTATAAATCGGAAATAATGCTTAACATTTCAGAGTAACTTCCTTATTAAAAACAAAACACGGACCAGACATAAAATCATTCATGGAAACACTTATCCAAAGTTATAATGAAGGATAATTAAGGGTTTGGTACGCAGTGTCAAAATTTATATTGGCCAATAAGAAGTATTCACAAAAATTGCGGGTGCAAATGAATCAATTCTCCATAGCATTCATGTCCAATGGGATTTGTGATGGATATAAATTTATTTCTGTGGTTATTATTGGTCTTGGTGCTCCTCATCTGAAATATACTGAACAATAGCTATAAAGGGAGTTTGTAGCTTATTCACACTTGTATACAATTCTCGTTAATTGGTTCTTTTGCATAATGGATTTTGTATATTAGGAATGTGCGGACTGAATTCTTAGTATAGGAAATACAGGGGTTTTCATTATTATATTCCCATGTTTTCATTTTTAATATTTCCATGTTTTCATAGTTATATTCCCATGTTTTCATGCTTTTTCATCCCATGAAATTGATATGAATATAAAACTGGTGCATATAACTCAGAAAGTTTTATAAACTATATTACTGAGAAGCTATCGCCATATTTTAGAAGGTATCCTCATAAAATTTTGGTTATGGACAATGCGAGAATTCACAAATCTTCTACCGTATTGCGAACTTTTTCGGATTTGCAAATACCAATAAAATATCTTGTGCCTTATTCACCAGAACTTAACCCAATTGAAAAATTTTTTTCTATGATTAAATCACGTTTTCATGGTTTACGATTAAATAACACAGAAAGAACAATCGAAATGTGTTTAGATGATCTATTAACAGCAGGAACGGATTATTCTAATCAATGCGAGGGTTTTTATCTGAATATGCGTAGGTGGCTAGATAAAGCTTTAAGAAGAGAAATGTTTATATAAATAAATATTTATACGCTTTATTTTTGTTTATAAATTGTTTTGATAGTTTTTTATTTATATAAATATTTAAATATATGTTAACATTTATTTATTTTTATGGGAATATAATAATGAAAACATGGGAATATAAGAATGAAAACATGGGAATATATGAATGAAAACATGGGAATATAGGAATGAAAACATGTGAATATAAGAATGAAAAACCCTATAATAATACTTTCCATTTATTTCTATTGCATGATGCTTGAACTTGACAATTCTTCCGTAAGTCAGTATTATGAATTAGGAAGTATTAGAAAGTGTTCTCGACTTCATCTCTATAGTTACTTCTTAGTTCTTCTAGGCTTACTTTTATATATTTCCCTTGTCATATTATCTTTCTTAGTTCTCGCAATTTTAAATAATTTTTTTCGGTTTATTTGCAAGTGAAGGGCTTGTAAAAAAGATTGCTTGTGATGATTTTTATTATTAAAATATTTGAGAAAAACAATGAAATATAATGATACCTTCCAAAACAATCCGTACGCTCTTTGCGGGAAATATTACTTACATAAAATCGTATTTTAATCAACTTAAATATTATCTAGTTACATAATTTAAAAACTTTTTGAAGAATTAACAAAAAAAGCATTTATACACTTTGTACTAATAATTTTTCTTTTTATTGATAAAATCATTCTGGACAGCTGTAAAGCCATCATTTGTGACAGTTGCTTCGCCACTCCCCCTGAAATAAGCAATTGTGTTCCTAATAAAGGGTTGGCTTTAACACTTATTGTAAATAAAAAATTCTATAATCTGTCATAGAATGTCTACGAAATTTCGGTTATTACATCTTGATTTTTATAAATTCAGTCTAAACATTTCATCTGGGTTAGATCAACGGCGACGCTCTGATATGGGTGACCCGATTTTCAAAAAAATATTTAATTAAAATTAAATTAAAATGAAACTATTATAATACTAACAACATAACCCAATTACAACTATATTTATATACATACAAACAAAATTAAATTGCCGTTTATTTAGGAGGATAGTATCTACTAATTAATCCCCAATAGATTGAAAGGATATTAGTATTTTCGTAATCCTGACGAGATAACCATAATCGAAAATCCAGATAATTCCACAAGAACATATGCACTCTGTTGCTAGAATGTTATGTTCCTGCAAATATCGAATAGTTCCTAAATCATCATTTAAGATTCCTACTATTTCAAAAATGTTGTTTATCTTCATACTTGGGTTATTTACTAAATGCATTAACATATTGATTTAATTATACATTTTTTAATTTAATTTTAATTAAATATTTTTTTGAAAATCGGGTGACCCATATCAGAGCGTCGACAGATCAACGACAACAAATTCATCCACAGAATGTTTTTATTAAATATCTATGTATAATGCCTAATTATCATATATTAATAATCTAATAATTAATAATTTATATTGTAGTATTGAATTTTTGTCATTTATTTTAAGTTCAAAGACATTTACGGAACAAAGAAATGTGACTCATCATTTTACGGAAAAAAGACATGACTCATCATTTGTTTATTCAAAAATTCATGTTTTGAGAATATAATATTAGACATAAATAAATAAACAGGATAAATATATTTAGTCAAAAACCGAAAAAAGACAAATTCGATAACTACAACAAATAGGTGAATTCAATTAGCAACGTCGAAAAGAACCACAGCCAATACATGATTACTATTGCAAACAATGAGGCAAAGCTTATGATAAAATATATTGGATTTAATAAAATTTTGTACAACCTTTCAAATATGATTTCATTAATTCTCAATTCATCAACTTTCTGTGAGGGTAGTTCCCCATGACACTACCATTTTTATTTCTTAAAAAGTCTAAAGCTTTCTTCTTGAAATATTTTCATTTAAAATTTAAAATTTCCTGATGTTTTCATTTTCAATAATAATACTTTTTATGAGTTTTTCGATTTTCGCGCGAATGGTGACGGCCCTTTTTAGGACTTCTGGATCGATATCTACGCTCATATCGTGGGGATGGACTGGGACTTTTCCTGGATTTGTGATTCTTTTTACGATGAGAAGAAATTTTCTCTAGATTATCTTTGACTTTAGTTTCGACATCTCGTTTACCCTCTATGTCATGATCGAAATTTTGATATTTGCTTTCAATAATAAATGAGTTAAGATTAGTGTTATCTTGTTGCTCCATCTTTTCTTGGGCAATTTTTTGATCCCTTGCTTCAATTTCAGCTTTACGGAGTTGAGCAACTTTCTTTTCAAGTTCTGTAGCATCTTGTTTCTTCAACGAATATAACTTTAAAATAGAAAGACTAATGGTTTCTAATGTATCTTCTGATACATTGAAAATCTCGAAACAGTTAGTTCCCAAATGGCACTGCAAATGTCTTGATGCTAAAAATATACAAGCACAGGCTATTGTTTCTGGGTGATAGCAGGCGAACACGGTTGTCCGTAAACTGTCATTCATATAATTCCATGATAATTGTGCTAATTCAATATTATCAGTTTGGCCCAGAACATGAAGAAATAAACAAATTAATTTATGTGGATGTTTGGCATGGACACAAAATCCCAATTCTTTGAGTATTATTCTTTCTGCTTTAATAATATGTTGTTTTAATTCGGCATATTCGTGAATAGGAAAGGGTTTAAATACACTTTGTTCTCTGAATTGTCGTAAATGGACAAAAACGTTAACGACATCGCGCAACCTTCGACATGATTCTTCAATCTTAGCACTAAGAAAAACACAGGCCATTGCATAATGCTCCCAATTATGTCTTACAAAAGATTTAGAAAAGTAAAACCTGTGGTATAATACTTGAGCACATGCAACAGCTACCTGAGGAAATTTTAATAATTTACCAGCATCTTGAATAGTTTCGCAACCAAGAACACGCAATTTATTTTCAGACTCTGCATCTAAATTATCTAATTCAGATGGTGTTGGCTTAGCTTTATGAGGTGGAATAAAAACATCATCCATCTTTAACCTGACACCTCTATATTCATTTTCCGTATAAATAGCCATATTAACAATTAATATTTTTCTTGTTTGGTAATTCTGTTTTATATTCAATATATTTAAACAAATTATCTATTTTATTGTTTAAATTATTAAATTTCATTTCATTTTCTAAAATAAATTTTTCTAATAAATTAATTTCATTTTTTCCAATATTTAATTTCTTATTTTCTTTTTTATTTTCTATATTATTTGACTTTCTTTTTTCAAGTTAAAAACTTTTCTAACATTATTAATATTTAAATCATTATCCTAATTTGAAATATTTTCTATTTGGATATTTAAATTTCCATTTTTTTTAATAAAAATGGAATTTTTAAAATTTATACCTGTAGTGCCTGCAGAAACTCAGCGATATTTAGATTTATTTTTTATTATTATGTTAGATTTAAAATTAAATTATAATTTTTTAATGAAAATATTTACAAAGAAAAAATTAAATATAAATTTTTATTAAGTAAAATTTAAATATAAGTTTAAATGAAGTGATTTTTAATATGTACTAACAACCAAGTACTTACAATCAGATGATACCCCTTAAAAATATTAACAATTAAATATAAAATAAAGTTTATTCTTCATCACATAGTTCAGTGCTTTCCAACCTTTTCATACTTGTGACACACTTTTTAGACTTCCGTCATTTCGCGACACAGCAAATCAGTTTTACAAGAAAACCAGACGCCATATGGTAAACCGTTATACAAGAGACAATGAAATTTATTTAAATATAAATATCGAAATAAATGGCAGAAAAGGATAGTTGGATAGTTCATGACTGAAAACAAGATTTAATGTGGATGGTATCGTTTATAAGTAACAATATGTAATTAATTAAGAATTAAAAAATTTGAATAACGCCAATATATATTTACAATTTTAATAAGATATTTGAGCTGGATGGAAAAAACACAACCTTTGAATATTTGGTGGAATATTATTCTTTCCGGTTGAACGCTAAAAACACGGAGAATAAATGTAATTTAATGAAGTTTATATGTGAAAAAAAATGTCTTTTGGTTGGTTCTTTTTCTATGTTTAAATAACGAATTCCAACTATTAACTAATAAATATGGTAAACAAGCGTTCTTGCAGCTAAAACACGACGGACTATATATGTGTATTGTATTTCAGTCTAACAATCGGTAAAAAGTTGTGTGGCTTTTCATTTTATTCACGCGACACACCTATGGAGCGCTGCCGACACACCGGTTGGAAAGCTCTGACATAGTTGTTTGATTAATTTCAATTGATGATGACAGGAAAACTGTCGAAATATATCGTGAAAAGAATGTTTGATTGGCGTTATCTTATAATTAAATCATTGCCATGTATGTTTAATTATTTATTCAGAATTTATATTTCATTAAAAAAAATATCACATTAAAATTTATTAATCAATAAAATTTAAAATATTTAATAGAAAAATAAATCGAAATAATTTTAAAAATTCTAAAAATTTATTACATTTGACTTTATTCTTTTTAATAATTGGTTTAAATATTTTATATACTTTACTTATAAAATTAATTTATAAAATTGAAAATGAAGAGGAATGTACAGATATAAGATAGTTGATTATGCTGATTATGCTGATGGCACTTGGTAATTGTAATCATTCGTATTGTCGAAATTGTATATTAGATTGGATTAGGCTTTCCAGAATTTTCAAAACTTAAATCGGGACAGTAAAAAACATTTTTTTTATATTTAATATATTAATTTATTATGCTTATAAAAATAAAATAAATTTAAATGAACATAAAAATTCAAATTCATTTCATTAACTTTATATTCTTTCTTTATAATGTTTTCGTTCTCATCGTTTTGTGGATTCACAAAATAAGATCTTAAATTATTACAATTGCTGGATGATCGTACAGCAGATATATGTTTTTGATGAAATATATGCTTTTTAATGTCCGAAATAGCACCGTGGCATATGCTGATATAAACTTTGCAATGTAAAGAATATACTTAGTTGTATGTTCTTCCTTTCTTTTGTTGGGCTGAAACCGAGAACTGAGAGTTTGTTTTTATCGATCGAAAATACCTAACACAAAAACTGTAAAGTTGGAAAAATTTATGATCAAGGTTTAATATAAAATAAATAAAATAAATTACATAACACATTAAGAATCAATAAACCCCGTATAATAGAATAAAGAGATAAATAAATTTAACAAAAAAATTGAACACTTAAAAATTTTGATAGAAAAATAATAAAATGTAAAATAGAATTATTTGAAAATTATTTAAACGATATAAAAATTAAATCGTCAAAATAATAAAATTAGTTAACATTATGTAAATTGTAAAGTTTATAGAATTAAATGGTTAGAATTATGTAACTTATTAAATTTAAAGAATAAAAGTGTTTAAATTAATAAAAATTAAAATAACTCAAATTATTTAAATTATAAAATTTATAAAAATAAATTATTAAAATTTATAAAAAATTAAATAATTAATTAATTAAATTAATGAAATTAAAAATAAATAAATAATTGCAGACATTCATGCATGTATGCAAAATTAATTCAAAATTTCTCGCACTCTAATTGGATAGAGTCGCAGAGAATGCATGAATGCGCATTCAAAATCAGTATAAATACTGATTACAAATTCATTTGAGGAAGCTAGTTTTTTCAACACCACAACTGGTCATTTCGGATAGTGTGACCATTACATTGACTGTTCATTTTTAAATTCAAGATAAAGCATAATAATTTTATTTCCATCCACAGAGCCAGTTTTGAATAACAACAATTTGTCCATGTCCAGATCATAAGATAATGCCATCATTGAACAACCTAATGGTCGCATCTCAGTTGATTAGGTAGAAAGCTGCTTAACATCCGCAATAGAACGACATATAATGTCGCAAGGCATTTCATATCCATGTTTATATCTAAATCGAGCTGCTTCCATTTGTGCACGACATACTTGAGATCGATAATCAGGGATCATACCAGTCATAACATCTCCAGTACTTTCAGTAATATTAAACAATCTTGTAGCTGAACTCTTCTCAATCATTTTATCTGGAACCTTTCTTTGTGTAGCTACTACATCACAATTATTGCATCGAATACCAACGGAAATCCATCCACCAAATAAATTTAATATTAGTTGGTCAAAACCACCATTAACGTTATCCGATTCCAAAGAACATTTATCCTGGATCATATTGTTTGAATCATAATTAACAGCAGCCATCTTTACCGAAATATCATAAACCGAAAATCGATACCATTAACAACTCTAATCTTCACAATTTCAAAAATCCATAAAAATTCTAATTCTAAAACACAAATTACAACAAACCTAATTAAAAAAATTGAAAATACCTCTTGCTCGCGTCTGTGTGCGCACACAGCCAAAAACAAAGAAAAGAAAAGCGCACACAGACGCGAGCATCGGATTAAAAAATTCCACATTCTCAATTTTACGCGTCTGTGTGCGCACACAACCAAAACAAAGAAAAAAGCGCACACAGACGCGAGACAACTAATAATTTACCATTGACGGTAAACACTTGCTCTCAGTTTGTTCTCGATTTTATGTCATCGTGGATTGGGTTGGGTAATTTTATTTTGTATATGAAATTTTTATGTAATGTTTTAAGCTAAATAAATTTTATATTCAATTTAGTTTAGTTGTTTAATTGTTTAATTTTCATTTAATTTTTAAGTTTTGGATAATAATTTTTATTGGGTTCAATTGTTATGCTTATTGATTATGAACGATAGTACCGCGGAATTGAGATCCAGCATACCATGGTTTGGGGTACCTTTGGGATGCTCAGACTGGTGGGTGTGCTGGCTTTTCAATCACGCAGCTGATTTCGAGCCGAAATGTGGAGGCTTCTCCACGGGTCCGTCGCTGGAAGTAACTTTGGTCAAACATAGGTTAGGACTAAGAATACAGGCAGATCCCTGCTCAAATTTTTTGAAAAACAATTTAAATATTATGGGAAGTGTGGATTAACTTGGAAATAAGGGCCGATCCCTGCTCAAATATTTTGCGAGATAGGTTAAATATTCATAAATATCAAGGAAAATACCTAGCAACATTTATTAAGAGAAAAATAAGGGCGCATCCCTGTGCAAAATTTTAGAAGAGAACAATTGGGAATACCCGTAATTGAGGACCACAAATAATCTAAAAACATCATATTTAGTGAATAATGACGTAAGACCTTCTATCGGCCGTCTAGAACCCGAAGAGAAAATACAATGGGGAGTAGTTTTAGCAATAGAGCTCACCTGCTCATTGTTTTTTCGCCTTTGTGTACAGTACCAACATGGTCGTCGCCATGGGTACACAAATGGTTTAAAGTACAATAGTCATGGAGGTGCTTAGGAAATAGTCGAGTGAATACCTATGATTACTCCTAACGTATTTAAAATTTAAAATGACACACCCCTAAGTAACCAACACTTTATAAACGGATACTCTTCAGTATATCTTTCCAAATACTAGCAAGATCTTTTTGTCATTTTCAAACTATAGTTAAAGGTATGGCATAATTAATTAAATAATATCAAAATTTTAAATTATACTTACTACGTAAACTATAAACAATTTAATTTAAATATCCGAACTGTTAACCAAACAGTTGTGCATGCATAAAACAAACAACGAACCGACACAACTTCTATGATATTAAAAATTAAAACCTTTTTTCATATTTCAGCAGGGTTCATACAAATTTTTAAGTTTGTTTCCTTTCAAAAATTATTTGATTATGTATTTCATAAATTTAATTAGGTTTTTTATAATAAATTTAAATCGGGACCTTTGGCCGTCGCCAATAGTTTTTTGGGGACGCTCGAAAACAACTCTGAAAATGGGACATTCCCGATTAATCGGGAGGTCTGGCAACGCTAGATTGGATAAATATTTCTTCATAATGTCCACTTGATAAAAATAATATAATATTACTAAATATGTAGAAGAGAATTTATTTATTCCTATTGTATTTATATTTGATATTGAGTATATTGCCACAAATACCTCAATAAAGAATCAATTTAATCAGATAACGACAATTATTACGTATTATTATTATTATTATTTATTAGAACAGTGGTGCCCAACCTTTTTATCAAGTGGGCAACTATTTAAATGAAAAAGTCTTTGCGGGCACATTTTTGAAAAATTAGTTAATAGAAAAATGATCTTATAACAATCTTTTTATTAGGAAACATGCATTTGTATTAAAAATTTAAAATAATAAAAATAATAATGTGAAACAAAACAAACAAATTTATTTATAACATCATTTTAATGCGGCTTTTGAATTTGAGTCTGGCTAACAAGTTGATCAATATCAGGATTGATTTTTGAATTTGATAATAGAATGAGGTTTTCCAAGTGAGCATCAGTGAGTGAACATCTGAATTTGCTTTTTATGTAGTTCATTGAAGAAAATGTCTTCTCACAAATGTAAGTTGATCCAAATTTGACCACAAACCGGAGTGCCATGTTGTTAAGTTCAGGATAGTCATTTTTTGGAACAAGCTTCCAGAATGCTTTTAAGTCGGGTGAAATAGGTGATTCACAAAGCTCTTGAAACTTTCTCTTTAATCCTGTGTGGTTTTGAATGTCAGTAATTTCCATCTGTATTTTTGGAGAATACTTGCTGATTTCACTTTCTGATATAGAGAATGGATTAATGAACAATAAAATGTTATCTTTCTCTGCCTCAAAGTCAGAAAATCGAGAAGAAAATGAATGAGACAAATTCATAATGGCAAGTTTGTATTTTTCATAGTCCAAGTTGACAGTGATTGAACTTTCAAGTTGAAATTTCTGAAGCGTGGGGAAAAGATCCAGATTTCCTTGAGAAAGACTGTTATAAAACAGTTTTAATTTTGCCTTAAATGCATTGATTTGATTGAATAGTGTTGGGAACAAACTATTTTCACCTTGCAATCCTGTGTTCAAGATGTTCAGGTAATTTGTGACATCAACAAGAAAAGCCAATTCACTCAACCAGGAATTGTTTTTCAAAAGATCACACTCGGTAGGCAACTCTTTTTTTTCTTCCAAAAATTGCAGTACTTGGGTCCTTAGCTGGAAAAATCTTGACAGCATTTTTCCCTTTGACAACCAGCGAACAGAGCAATGGAGCAAAAGTTCACCACAATCATCGGTTTCCTCTTCAAACAGGGATCGGAACTCTCTTCTATTTAGAGATCGTGCTCTAATCTTGTTAATACAGTGCACAGCTGTGTCAATAACATGCTTGAATTCCATATCCTTTGAGCAAAGAACTTCTTGATGAATAATGCAATGGTACTTAAAAAGTTTTCTTTTTAGATATTTTTCTAGAAGGGAAACACAACCGTTGTTTTTTCCAACCATTGCAGGAGCTCCATCTGTGCAGATACTTTCCAGTTGATTCCAGTTGAGCTTATACTCGTTGATGCTTGAATTTTCCACACAATCTTTCAGTGCTTCAAAGATATCGGCTCCAGTTGTTGTGGTTTTCAGTTGACAAAGGCCAAGAAGTTCCTGAACAACATCGAAGTTTTCATTGACACATCTTATATAAACCAGTAATTGAGCACTGTCAGTTGCATCACAGCTTTCATCAATTGCAATTGAAAAGTATTTTGAAAGTGAAGCAGCAACAATAATTTGTTTTGAGACATCATTGGCCATTTCTTCAATTCTCCGAGTAACTGTATTTCTTGAAAGTGCTATGTTTTTGGACAGCAATTTGTTTTTTGGGTCACCTGAGTTTTCAGCAAAAATAGAAATTGCCTCTTTTACCATTTCACCATCTGAATAACTTTTTTTTAATCTGGCAAGCAGCAGGGAAATTTGAAAGGAAGCTTTTGTCATACCGTGCATTTCTTCTTGTCTTTTGGTAAAAAATGTTTGCTGAACTGCAAGTTTCGATTTTCTCTTTGAAATAAAGTCAGTTCTGTCTGCAGATCCAATTGGGTATTTGATTTTGAATTCTGAATGCATCTGATTAAAATGACGTTCCACATTGTATTTTTTATAGACTGCAACTGTGTCATTACAAATCAGACAAATTGGCCTTGATGATTGTGAATGTGTGAACAAAAATTGTTCTTCCCAGTTATTTCTTAACACTTGTTGCGCAGATTTTTCATCTTCACGTTTTCTTTTTTGAGACATCCCTTTGCTGAGAGACATTTTTGTAAAAACAAAAATTATTTTTTTTATTTGGATAAATTGTTGTCTACACTGAGAGATTGTTTTTGGTTGACTGATTTAAATAGAGTTTTTTAACTAACGATGTAACGATATTTGAGTTAATTAATTTTAATTTAAAGTAGGAAAAAATTTAATTTTCTTGGAGTTCCCATTTAATAATGAATTGTTGGGATTGATTAATTTTAATTTCGAAAATTAAAAATGCGCTTGTAATTCTCATTGAAACATTATACATCTTAATGTTAAAAAATTGATATTTTCTTTAACCGTATTTAGAAAAACACCCACGGGCATTTGAAAAAGTCTCCACGGGCACTAGGTTGGGCACCACTGCTATAAATAAACGACGATTTAATGCATTGTCGATTTTTAAATTTACCAATGATATATTAAAATTTATCTCTATTAAAATTTATCTCTATGTCATTTTTTTCGCGGAACACGGGTTGAGAACCACTGCGCTAGATCATTACTGAATGAATTCATAATTAATTGTTTGAATAAAATATTTCCATTAATAATTATCAAAATTTCCATGATAATAGTATGTTGTTATGTAATAAAATTAATAATTAAAACTATCAACTAATTTATTTAAAATTAATAAATTAGTTGATAGTTTTAATTATTAATTTTATTACATAACAACATACTATTATCATGCAAATTTTGATAATTATTAATGGAAATATTTTATTCAAACAATTAATTATGAATTAATTCAGTAATGATCTAGCGCAGTGGTTCTCAACCCGTGTTCCGCGAAAAAATAACATTTTATCTTTAAATTTGCATTGAAGATACATATCATCAAAAACCTCAATTAATTTTTTTATAAGATGATTCAATAAGAAAGCCGTTACACAGATATATAAACATACAAATATAAAAGTGTTTTTATTGCTTGTTATTGTTGCGCGTGGTATTTTCTTTGTTTATAAGAAGGCATTGTTTACATTTACGACAGATTTATACTAATTTGTGATTGGTCACTCATTGTGGGCAAGTATTTTTTTGTTAGTGTTCCGCGTAAAAAAAATTATGTGAATGGTGTTCCGCGCTTTTATATTAATTGAGAACCACTGATCTAGCGTATGTAAATGATGTCCATATTAATAAAATTAAGAAAATGCTTTATGAAATATTTTATATTGTTAATAAATTCTTTCCAGATTATGAAAATGATATAATTGATGATATTGCGTATAGAACATCTTTTGATTTTTTAACACATCAACAACTAATTTTAACAAATTATGATCCTTTCCAAAATAAATTCTTTTTAATTATCACCGAGATAAGATTGATAGACATAGTCGAAATTTTCTTAAATTTTTGAAGATAACACACAAATTACATACACAAATAACATACACAAGATTGGAAGATTTTAATAATGAGTAAGATTTTTCAATATTATTCAGTAATTTGAAATATATAATTTATTAAAAAGAGAGTTTGAAGACTATAAATCAGTAATATATCGATGTTTGTTGATACTCACGAATTTTCGGCACTGCCCTTTTCAAGTCAATTTCGAACAGTCGAATTTTTTTTAATCTCAAAAAGAATTTTGGAAAAAGTTCTTTGCTTTAATGACCTTGTCTTTATGACTCATCCTTTGAATCGGCCTATTTGTTAAAATGATCTTGGGCTACTCATGGATCATTTTGTTCGGTATTTGTTCTGTAAATTATGACTCATTGAATTATGGAACAATTATACATTAGTCAATTTAATATCAATTTAACAATGTATAATTTTACTAATTATTACCTAGTTATTGGAAAATCTTAATTCAGCCAATTAATTAATATCTTCTTTTAAAGATAAATCAATTTTATTCTTAACGAATTCTTTCAATGATTTTTGTTTTACTTTATCAAACTAATCACTCATATTTGTCTACTTATTCATTCATATTTTTCACTTTTAGCAAATCAGTACCCAAATATTAGTCCCCATTTTGTAATGATTTTTGAGCATGTTAACAACTACATCCTGTATTATGAATTCCTGACCGACACAATTCAGTTATCTCCATGAGAATATCATACTAGAAATGATGAAAGAATTCGGAAATGTCATATAAAACCTCAAAATTGTGGTTGGTATCTGGTTGTTACTACTTATTATTGGTTTTATTTCAAAAATAACAACTTTATTTAATAATTTAATGTGTCTTATCAATTAATGATTTGAAAATTTATTCAAAGTACTATCAAATGTATTCTAAATCATTCGAATTAATTTAATTTATTTTAAGTCTTGACAAATTAATTAAACAGTGTTAAAAGTTTATTCAAATACTGGTTGATTTTACATTTACATTTACATTTATTTTACATTTACTTGAAAATATAATAATTAGAATTTATAATAATTAGAATTAAAGTTTTATGTTTTTTACTGTAACTTTCTTTCGATCATTTTTAATGACTTTTTTTCTCTAATTAATGTTATTTTAAACGAAAACTTACCATTTTTGTTTAATTTCTTTGACCAAAGATATAATCTTTTGTTAAATTTAGACAATAGATTTTACTTAATCAAGCAAAATTTTCCTAACTACCGATTACAATTTAGTTAAAAATATCTTTCATTTCTAACACAAATAAAAAAATAAAATGACACTGAAGAAATAACATTTGTATTATTTTCACAGCAATTTTAGTTGGTTAATCTGTTATTGTGTACAGAATTTAATGTATAGAGTAGAATGCTTAGTGAATAGAAATGGTTGGTTAGTGTATGGAGTTGTTTACTTAATGGATATAATTTGTTTCTTATTTGTTAGTAACCAGATGTTAGTAACCAGTTATTGGTACCTGGTTGTTGTATCAGATAGCATGAATCAATATTGAAGAAATTGTTCGAATACATTACGAATCTTGTTAGGAGACTGTATGGTTTGCAGATATCCAACACAGATTCATTGTCCTTATCGATGCTGATGTTGCCACGAATATAAGAAAGAAATAGTTCATATTATACTGGTAGAATTAAGAAGAGCTTATTATAAGAAAATATGTAATGAAAAATAAACTTTGTACCTTTATTTTCTTTTATTGTAACTTTTATTGTATCTTTTTATGTGTTTGTTAGTACCTGGTTATTGAACCCTAGTTGTAAGTACTTGGTAGTTGATATTTGATTGTCTGTACTTATTTTTTTAGTACCTGGTTGTTGGTTGAATTATTAATATTATTATCAATATTATTATTCACAAAAATTTATTTCATTAAAATTTCCTTCAAAATTTACCTTTGAAAAATATTTTATAAAAATCTATATTAAAAATTATGTTTGTAAATTGTTGCATTAAATTTGTCATTACTTTTTTAAATTTCTCAGAAGACGTCGTTTCTTAAAAATATCTTACATTAATTGACTTTAATTTACTTAATTTAAAATTATTACCTTACCTATTTTAAAACAATACTTTACTTATTTAAAAATATTACTTTCATTTCTCAGATGCCCAAATTTACTTTATTTTAAATATAATATCATAATATATCAGAAGACGTCGTTTCTTCAAAATATGATACTTTTTAAAATTATTTTACTTTATTTATTTAAAAATTATTACGTATTTACTTTAATTTCTCAGAAGACGTCGATTCTTCAAAATATTTTAACATAAATTCCTGTATAAAAATCTAGCAATCAAAATACCTCTTCACTATAGAGCTTCACATAGACATTCAGATTGACATCAACCCCTTTAGCCCTCATTTTTTATCATTCTTTAGTCCTTTTTTTGTTTTTTATATGATTATATTCCCTTATAACTGTTTCCTTTATTTCCTTTATTTCCTTTATTTTATTGATTAAGAAATTATTCACTGTTTATTATTTTTAATAATATCAAAAGTTGATTGACTGTAAAGTTTGAGCAACTGATATATTGTTTTTAATTTTATTGTAGTGTCATGACGTTAAAGCCACTTTTTTCACTTCAAAAATTTCGCATTTTGATAGCTGATTAAAAATAATGGCAATGTTTTTGAAATGCATTTTGTTTAAAATTTGTGTGATAAGAAATTTAAATAAAATGTAATAATAGTCAATTTAACAAAAATAATTTCGAAAAAATTAACCTGTTTATCCGAATTTTATTATATAGAGGTTTTACAATATTTGATTTTGTAAGTTATAAAATATTAATTATCAATAAAATATATTGAGAATTATAGCATTCTTAATATAATGGAAATTTTAACAAATCTTTCACTTATAATTTTGATTAAAATGGTCATTTTTCGAAATTTTGAGTGAAAAATATCGTTTTATTTATATTCGTACCGAAGAATCTTGTAGCATTCAACAAAATAAAAAAATTATTTCCTCATATGCCATTATTATCTTTTAGTTGTTTTCATTATTTGGAAGTAAATATTTACAGAAACAGTAAGTTTAATTCAAAATTAATAATCAAATTTTTATTTATTTATTTGGAAAGCAACAATTAAGATAATTTTTAAAATAAATTAATAAAATAATTACTAAAATAAATAATTTTTTTTTACTATTATTTATATCAATAGACAAATTATTAATAACTCGCTGACGATAATGCAGGTTTTTTATTTCTAAAATCTGATAAAAGAAGACAGCATATGGGGTGTTATAAAACGTTAAATAAGCAACTGGGATGTGCTATTGCAGCAAATCGAACAAGACAGGTCAAAACTCGTTGCAGAAAATGTTTAAACCATTCATGTAACGAATAATTCAATATGCTTTATAAAATTTTTTGTGGTTTTTGATTTTAATTTGTTTTAATTAATAAAATGTTGTGTAAAAACATTCTTAGGACCATGATTTGTAGGAAATTCTTAGGGTTCTATTAATGCTAATAATCACAAAAAATACATATGCATATCAAAAGTTAATAAATATTAGTTAGAAAGGTGTGAGTTATATTTTACTCCCAGTATCGTCAACAGGTAAACTAATTTATTTATTGTTAATCTTATTTCAATTAAATAAAGTTGTTTATTTTATTAATATTTTATTAATATTTTTTCATTTATATTGAAATCTTGTGGAAAAAAGGAGTCTATTTAATTGAAAACTTTCATTAGATAACTTACAATTCAGTAGAGATTTTAATAAAAAATTTTAAGATTATTTACAAAAGTTTTCACGAGAAAATTTGAAGTATCAAATTATATAGACCATTTCATCCACACTGAATATTCTAAATATGAACTACGTACCCATACGATTTATTTTAATTACTATCTCAAGAAACTAATTTATGGATATTTAAAGAGGTCTACTCAATTTTTAGTAGGGATTAGATTTACTGATATTGCAAAGACACACAAACAATAATAATTAATTATAATATACTATTTACAATAATAGGCCACAAATAAAGATATAGCAACTCAGCCTATATGTTGTCGGATACAATTATTCTTTATCTTATCTTTAATTATGGTTTCAACTCAAAAAATGTTTTCCTGATTAAGTTTTTTGTATCAGTTTGCTTTTTATTTCTGCTTGTCTTTAAGTTTTTTTTCCAACTATCAAGCCACAAACTGTGATTAATCTTTTTTATTTTTAAAATCTATTTTCAACTTTTTTTACCAAAAAAACACTGACTGATTTGATATTTACACGAGTAACTGTGTGTGGTAATGTCAACGGCGAAAGATCTCGGCACTGCTCATCATTGTCGATGATCAACGATAGACTAAAAATATTGCAAGTGTTGAAATAAATCTGTAATAAATCTGTAAAATTAATTATACAGAATAAAATATGAGTTTGAATATTCACGTGCGAATCTGGGTAATAAAGTTAGTAATTCAGACATTTCTTACAAAAAACTCAAGCAAATTATTTTAAATTTTTGAATAAGTTTTTAGATATTTAATTATTTTCATAAATTATGTTTCTTAGGATTTATTTTTGAATAAAGTTCAAAATTAATAATAAGAAAAGTTATTATTTATAACGGTATTGTAAAATATTGTAAAATTATTATGGTATTGTAAAATGTTTTTCATATGAAGTAAAAATTAAAATCTGAAATTCCTAAAAATGAATTAATTGACTACATTTTTTTCTACAGTAATTATTTTGTCAAAATTAATTATTATTGGTATTGGGTATTGACAACAAATCAACTGTCATTTTTCCATTTATGATTGTTAGTATTGTAGTATCAATAAATATATACCATAAAGGATTTAATATTGAAACTTAAACATTAGCATTAATTTCATGTTGACACAAAACCCAACAAATATATATTTTATTGACAAGTTAAAACCTATGACACTAAGGAATTATCGGGCCACCCCAATAAAGGTGCAAACAATAAAAGCGCAGATAAAAAATGAAATATCTCCAGTTAGTACATATATTTTCTTTAATCACTATATCCTTTTTTAGAATCTAGTTATAAATACTGAATTTACGATGATTCGATATAGATTTATCGGTGCATTTATTGTTCGCGCCTTTATTGGTGGGTACCGGAATTATCAGTAAATTTTAAGTAAACTTTTTGATAGATTTAGTAGATGTATTACTTTTTGCATTTTGTCAGTGACTTTTGCTGTCTATCACATTTAGTTCAATTTAATATTTTACTAAACTATTTTGCCCGAGGACCAATTTAAATTTAAAATATTTAGTAAAGTCTCAAAATATTAATAGAATTCATTATAATATAATTTTATATAATATATATTTACATAAAAAACTAGTGTAAACAAATTACCAATAACTTATTTAAAATGTAATAATAATAATAATAATAATAATAATAATAATAATAATAATAATAATAATAATAATAATAATAATAATAATAATAATAAAACAATAAAGTGATAATTTAAGCCTTTTGCTGCAAATAATGTATTTAAAGAAAAAATTTGTGACTATAAGATAGTCCTTGTCAATCTCCTGATTTGTCGTTGACTATCTTAAAATAGATTGACAAGGACTATCTTATAGTCGAAAAGTTTTTCATTAAATACATTATTTGCAGCAAAAGGCTTAAATTATCATTTTATTGTTTTAAATAATAAATGCTGCTACCAAGAAATCATCACTTTATAATAATAATAATAATAATAATAATAATAATAATAATAATAATAATAATAATAATAATAATAATAATAATAATAATAATAATAATAATAATAATAATAATAATAATAATAATAATAATAATAATAATAATAATAATAATAATAATAATAATAATAATAATAATAATAATAATAATAATAATAATAATAATAATAATAATAATAATAATAATAAATAAATTGAGTTTGAATTTTTATAATATTTGAAAATCTTTTATATATATTTAAATTTTTAGAATTAAAAGTACAAAATATATCAGTGAAGCACAGTATTTATCTGTATATATTTATGCAAAATTCGTTTATATTCTCATTATCGCTATTCATGTATTGCTTTTTACAGGTCAAAAGTAAAATTATAATGAATAATATATTTTAATAAATTTATTTATTTCCAGATAAAATAAAAGTCATTCAAATTGACGAAAATCGTTTCGAATGTATCGCATCGTGTGACAAAATGTCAATTTGCAATGTCAAATTCTATTGTTTCATGCCGAACAAAACCGAACTCGGACTGACAGCTCCAAAATATTTAAATAATTTATTAAAATATATTTATGATAATATAGCAGTTAAAAAATCTATCATCACTTTGAATTATGATTATTTACCAGAAAACATTTCCTGCATGTGTAATATACAATTTTCAAAAGAAATGAAATATTTTTCATTATCTAACAGTATATTTTTCCATATGTTGTCCTTATATTTGTTTGAAATTTAAGGAACATTTGATGTCCAAGTAGTCTCTATAACAAAAAACTCATTCAAATGTTCTCCAAAGATTTTTCATGGGAATAAAATCAGTTATTTGTGGAAATGCAAATTTGGCAAAATTCTCACCGAAATGGGCACTAAAAATCATTTACTGACAAATAATTTTGATAAGTTTATTATTTCCACAATTAAAATCCAAAATAATATTTTTACATATTACTATAAATTTCTAACGAAACCTATAGCTTGCTTTTGTTTTGTGAAAATAAACAATTTAGATTCCTATTTTAATACGTCTTTCAAATTACAATTAAAGAGTAAGAATTTATTGGTTTATGTTTCCATTACGTAAGTTATTCTTTAATTTAGTTGAGGCAATATAGACAACTTTTATATTTGAATTAAAAAGAGAGCTTGAAGACTATAAATCATTAATATATCGATGTTTGTTGATACTCACGAATTTTCGGCACAGCCTTTTTCAAGTGATTTTACACGCAATTATATTTGTATCCAATACAACGTGGTATATTATTAAAATTCACTTGAAAAAGGCAGTGCCGAAAATTCGTGATTATCAACAAACATCGATATATTACTGATTTATAGTCTTCAAACTCTCTTTTTAATTCAATGGATAAAATAATCAGTGGTCAAATTGGAAGAAATAAAAGTTCTTATAATAAAACTTTTATCTTTTATTTATATTCCCTAAGCGGGAAAAAGAATTCAATTGTTTATAAATATGCATTATTTTTTATTCATTTATTTCATTTTATTGTTAGGATCTTTATGGAGATCATAAAGTGAAATATTATTATTATTATTATTATTATTATTATTATTATTATTATTATTATTATTATTATTATTATTATTATTATTATTATTATTATTATTATTATTATTATTATTATTATTATTATTATTATTATTATTATTATTATTATTATTATTATTAGAACTTTTTTCAAATTTCACCGCTGATTTCTTTTCAATTGACATTGTATTTTTTAAAAAAGCTTGACTATGAATCGGTAAAGATATATATGTTTTTTTGATATTCACGAATTTTCGCCAAAGCCTTTTTCAAGTGATTTTACATGCAATAATATTTTTATCCAATACAACGTGGTATATTATATAATTGTTTTGTGAATGAGGCAACATTTGGTGATTCATGTAAAAAACTTTCGACCTGATTTCTTTCTGATTTTGAGAATTCTTGGATTTGTAATATTATCCATTATATATTCATTGAAATGTAATTCACAAAAGTCATTTACACAAGCCATACGTTCGAAATTTACAAGAGCTTCTAATTCAGAAGGACTTGTGTATAAATGGCCAGTGCTGTTACGTGTAAATGAACTATTTTTGGGGCATAATGTGAAGGAAGACAGGTTTAGTTTATAATTGGTAATTTCTGATCGAAAAATACGAGCAATTTAATTTTATAATGAATGTTACAGTATCATTGATCTTAGTTGTTGCAAATTGTGTTGATAAATTCTATTGTTATGGTCAAATCAAGTTCGAAGGAGAATAGTTTGGGGTGATTTTACCATTGGATGACATGGTCTTAGTTCAAATTATTATTTTCAAGTGTAATGAAGAATAGAATCAGATATTTAAATTCTAAATTTTGACAATTGGACAATAAATTCTTTGCAATTATTGTATTGAAAGTAAAACTTATTTCTGTTGGGTTTTGTTTTTGAATTATAAAGAACATCTAAAGTCAGATGACAAATTGTGTCGAACATTTTTAATAACCCAACAAATACATATACCAGTGGTTCTCAACCCGTGTTCGGCGGACATCAATGTTCTCGATTACGCTTCCAGTGTTCCGCGAAAAAAATGACATTTTATCTTTAAATTTGCATTGAAGATATATATCATCAAAAACCTCAATTAATTTTTTTATAAGATGATTCAATAAGAAAGCCGTCACACAGATATATAAACAAAAAATATAAAAGTGTTTTTATTGCTTGTTATTATTGCGCGTGGTACTTTCTTTGCTTATAACAAGGCATTGTTTACGTTTACGACAGATTTATAGTAATTTGTGATTGGTCACTCATTGTGGGCAAGTATTTTTTTGTCAGTGTTCCACGTAAAAATAAATCATGTGAATGGTGTTCCGCACTTTTATATTAATTGAGAACCACTGACAGACGTTTTATTTTGTTATTTCATTTTATATATTTATTCATTTTCATTTCTACTACTTAACACAAATTCTCGGTACTGCTTTCTATTGATAAACGTTTGAATCAAAGAAATTTAGGATATTTTTTTTTATATTATTTTCAGATTATTTCAATATTAGCATGGATGAAAAAAATAAATCAATAATTTCAACATATTATTGCAATACTTATCCGGATAATCAATATTTTACTTTCGATTTCTATTGTTTTTTAAAAGAAAGGGTGAAAATTGTCAATCTCAAATCAATAATTTCACTAAATCCGTATTATACCTATATTTACGAGAATATTTTTGTCAATGAAAATGAATTCCTAATGCACTTAAAGTTTCAATTCTTTCCAATTATTTGCCAGTGCCAAGCGATTTTAAAACTGAATAATTCCGTTGAACTTTTCGTGAATTTCACTATGCCTTTTTCGAGTATTTTCACTTTTTGAACTCAAAGATTTCAGTTTATTTAATCGGAATTTAGAAAACCCGAACTTTGTATTCGAACCATATTCTCCGAGCTTCAATTCAACTATGACATGTTCAGTTGGTGATTATAATTACATTTTTAAACCAAAGTATTTCTGTGATTTTGATGATGTTGAATACGAACTTGGAAATCCAACAATTCATTTGTCGGATGCCAAATACAATTTTATTTATTCTAGCTTGAATGTTTTTATTCCATATTTATACCTTAATTTATCTTATCAACCTTTTGATATTCCATGCGTATGTAGGGTCCAATACATTTTAGCACCTTATTCTTTCAACCAATCTGCCAAATTTACTCTTCCAACATCGAGTATGTTATTTTATAAAAGATTATATTTTCAAATTTAACTTTTATATTTTATTTTGTTTTTATCGAAATAAAATAGTTTTAAAATAAAATTTAAATAAAATTTATTATTTAAATTAATAAATTACTCAGTGGAACGGTTTGAAAAATTATGAGACGCCTTCATTAGAGATTTAAAATGATGTAGAAATATTAATCATTAATTAAAAATAATAATATTAATATTAAATATTAATAATATAAAACAAATAAAATGGTAAATCATTTCTACAGTGTTTATTAAATTAATTTATTTGAATTATTTTTTATAAATAATTCCGCTACCGACCAGTTATAATAAAGTTTTCGAAGATATTGTTTTCAAAAAATTTTTTTTTTAATAATTCAAAGGAAAATAATTAATAATTTGGGAAAACTAACTTATATTGTAGAAGATCAAGGCCTAATTGTGGTTTGAGGGTTACGCATTTCATCAACTAACTTTATGATGTGTAGATTGCTTAACAGTTGGAGCCAACATGAACATTTAGGTACTGAACGCAAGAAGCGCTGTCCCGCCACCTAAATCTGAAATGATTAAATTGGAAAGAAATACTTACATAAAATAAGTTAATCTTTTTGGAAAGAAATAAAAATATTGAGTACTTCACACAAACTAAATACAATTTCTCAACTTCTCATTTATCTTTTTTTTATAATTTTTATAACCTCCCGAGTACATCAATACCAATACAAATTTAGCTCATCGTTCTTACATGTACTATTAATGATATTTACCTCATACTATCATACTATCAGCAATTCTATAGAACTTTGTTGAACCTCCTGACAACACTATATTACTATATAAATCTTTGCAAATTATGCTGTTATAAGTTGTCTAATAAATACCAGCAGTTTTCATTCCCAAGAAAGATGGATGTAACAAAGCTTATGGACATCTAAATCTTTCATTTCCATTTCTCGAAAACATTTCCCATAACCAGTGCCGGATTTACTCTTGAGGGGGCTCAAGGCTAAAATTCTTATGGGGCCCTTTTATAATTTTTTTAAACAAAAAGTTTAATTTGTTTCCTGAAGTTATATAGTTCAAATAATAGTTTAATTTCGAAAATAATATTACATTTATTCATATATAAAAGATATAAACATGAAGTTCAATTCATAAATAAAAAAAAACATTAATTTAGAAACATTTTCTTCCAAATATTTTCTCTGCAAAATCTTCAACAGCAACTTTAGAAAGGTATTATATTAAATATTATATGTAATACAATTAAATACTTCTTTACTTATATTATATAAATATAATAATCTGTAAATAATTAAAAGATGTAATAAGTTTTTATAATAATAACACAAAATTGGGGCCCCCGCCAGTCGAGCCCTAGGCTTCAGCCTTATCAGCCTAAGGATAAATTCAGGCCTATATGTATTTATATATATATATATATATATATATATATATATATATATATATATATATATATATATATATATATATATTTATATATATATATATATATATATATATATATATATATATATATATATATATATATATATATATATATATATATATATATATATATATATATATATATATATGTTTGTGTGTGTATGTATGTATTAATAATAAACTACAATATTTACGATGTCAGTGAAAACTGTCATATGCATTTTTATGTTTTAGTTATTACATAAATAAAACAAAATGCCAAATGTATGGAAAATTGCATTATCCATTTTATTCACTTTAAAGACACGGAAATCATGATAGGACAAGTAAACGTATAATATAATATGTATATATCACACCAACATTTTCTATAATGTTAACGTATGAATCAAAATGCAACAAAAAATAAAGCTCAACAGTGATAAAATCTGAAGTCAGCATTGGGTTTTTTGATTTGTTTTTAAAAATTTTTAAATTTGTATCATGACCAGATTTTATAAATAGCCGATTTCCATAAAATAGAACTCACAGCGCTAGTGCCATATACTAATTTTACAATATCCAATATTTTATAATATTCGGCTTTACTATATCCGGAAGATGCTGTGTGTAATATTATTTTAATCTTGTAGAATATTTATATTTATGAAAGATTATTCTTGTATTTTCTACTAGGCCACCGTACCAGATGTGTTGTGTCCATTTGTAAACCCATTGTTACGCTTTTGACATATATGTACATGTCAATCAGCCAATTTTCAAATTTCTTTTTACTATTTCAACTTCCTTTACCATTTCAATTTTTATTAATTTATTAATTTCAAATTGACGTCATTTATTTTAGGTCAATTTTATATAGTTATTAATAAAAGTCCTAAAACAAGATCGACAGTGTTTTGTGATCTGAAACCGTTTAAAATTAATTTTCAATTTACATGGCGGTGTATTTTTCCAAATGCGAACGTCATACTTGGACAGAAGGTGCCACAATTAAGCGATATAGAAATGTATGTATATGATAATCTGATAGTAAAATATGATAAATTGTACTTGAATTTTACATATTTAAATTTGAATATCAACTGCACATGCATAGCTTCGATTTCATATTTTGTCAACATTACTTCAGAAAGATTCTTTTTACCTAAGAAAGGTTACTTATATCTCCATTATAATATTTTGTTTTTTTTTATTTTTTTTTCAATTAAATTAGATTTCAGCAAATTGGAAGTTCTTCCCAACCCGCCGATTTTGTATGATATGCTGAACTGCTCAATGGAAAATGAAATTGAAATTTTCATTTTTACTTTTATTTGTCATTTCAATGCAACTGTAAACATTGAAATGGGTCTCAATCCAAGTCCGGTGAAATTATCCCCCAAACATGAATATTTATACAAAAGATTAAAGGTGTTAAACAACCAAATGGTGATAGGATATCAAAACTTTACTGATAAAATAATTTGCACTTGTTTAGCAAAATATCGTTTTGCAAATTTTAGATTTTCTGTTTCATTCATGTTACCGCCATCAGGTAGGCAGTAATTTTATTTTTACAGTGATGTTTTTTATCTATTTTTTAGTTAATTCATTAAATAATTAGTTAAATAATTAAAATTTCATTTCAATTTTACTTCTGGGCTTACCAAACATTATGCTATAAAAACGTCACAAAATATTTGCCTTTAGCTGAAACAACTTCTCTTTTGCCAACCTTTTCTTGGAGATCTCTTTTTTCTGTCATCAAAAAATAAAATAATTAATGACTTTCTAATTTGTCGTTCTGTAATAATTTTTTTTATGTTGCTTTTGATTTCAAATATTTTTTTTGTTTATCTAGTTTGGATTTTTTTTTGAATTAATTAATTAATTGACGATTTTCTAATTACATAAATTTGTGTTTTTCACTTGCATATTTTCACTTATCTAAAAATATTGTTGTTTATTTTGTTTTTATTTATCAAAGAATATTTTAGTTGATTTTGTAGATTTTCTCCCAAAAGTGATTATCATAATTTTCTTATATTGAATTTTCCTTTACAAAATAATGCCCATTCATAAATCGGAATGTACTGACAATTTTTATGCTAAATATCCTAAATTGAATATTTTTTTATTGTAATAAGTGACGACACCGAGTTTTACTGTTTTTTATTTTATTTTTGTGTTGATTAATTTTTTTATGAATACATATAATTTCCGAAACTCGTCACGAGCCGTATCATAAGCTCAACCGGGCTGCATACGACTAGCTGGACGATTGTTAAGCAGGCTGGAACGCACGAACTTATATATAATTTAAAACATTTGTACTTATGAGTAAAAATAAATTTTTATTTCACTTTAGTTATTTTAATATTTTCATTAGGTCCTCTTGGTATGACTTGCTTTCCAGAGATTCCGCGTTTATTGGATAGATTAAGTTGTTGGATTACACATCCATTGGCTAGACGGAGCTTTTTTTATGCATGGTCTTGTATTTTTATTAAGAACTATACCGATTTGGGTGTTTCAATTACTTGGAAAAGTGAATTTTTGGAATATTTATATAAAAGACTAGAAGTGACAGGCAGCTACCTAAAGCTTGATTATCACATAAATGATAAAAATATCCCTTGCAAATGTCAAGCAGTTTTTGAATATGATTTCTCATTTGATGACATCTCGTTTTACTTTGATCTTCCAAAATCAGGTAACATTTTCTAAATATATTATTATAAATCAAATAATAAATAAACGAGAAAAAATGTAAATCGTAAATCATTGTAATATTATAATAAAATTAATTGGAAGGCAAAGCTTGTAATTTGCGCTAAATTATTGTTTGACATGTAATAGTTACATAGGATTAAAATAAATTTGGGAGGATAGTGAAAACTTCATAGTTAAAATCAAACATTAACTTTGTCAACGAGTATTTACCATTGTCATCCTTTTGGGGCTACCAAACGAACCAACCAGTGTACCTTACATTTTGAATTATCCGAAAGATTATGAATCATTCCAAAATATGAATTACTATTATTATAATAGCATGAAACCAGGGAATTTTAAATTTTCATAGGACATTTTTGATTTTTATAGCTTTTTTTCTTGGACGATCTGTTTCAAAAATTCTTTTTGAAAAGGTACTTTGTCTATATGTTGCCAAGTTTACAATATTGAACACTATCAGAAAATTTTGTTGACTTTAGATGATACTTATTCTTAAATTTTGAGGAAACTAACTAACTTCTATTTTAATAACGTAGGTATACAATGTATACTATACATATTGCATGGCCACCCTAGAAAAATAATTTTGTGGCGTATCTCTCAGGAGGCCATTCACATAATTCTGATTTGCAGTGATTTAAATGAAAGTATTTCAAGCTTCTTTTCATTATTGTCACACGTCCTCTGAAAAAATTTGCCTTCAGCTAAATGACTTTAATTTTTTAAAAACAGTATTTAAATAAATTTATTTTTGCTAAACTTATTAAAAATTCTTAAAATTTTATATTTTTATAAACCATTATCATTTTAAATTTATTAAAAAGAGAGCTTGAAGACTATAAATCAGTAATATATCGATGTTTTTTGATACTCACGAATTTTCGGCACTGCCTTTTTCAAGTGAATTTGATCATTTTATAATTTTTTATAATTTTTGTGAAAAATTCTATATAATATTTAATATGTTATATACGTCATAATTATATATTTAAAAATATATATTTACTGAATTTTAAAAATGTAATTAAAAAATTTCTCTCTCGCTTTTTGTTTGACATCTACTGAAACTAAAATTTTTTTTTTAATAAAAATTATTTTCTACAAAACATTACTAGAATTATTAATTAGAATCGAACAGAACCTTTGTTTTAAGTATAAAATGAAATTGATGATATTTTTAATTTTAATTATTTTATAAAATTTTGTTAATTAATTTATTAATTTTAGACTCATTGGAAATTGTAATTTATCCAACAATCAGATTTAACTCCCAATCTACTTGTTTGGTTTCGAATTTTTCCAGTTATTTTACTTACAATTGGTATTGTATTTTCCAAAATAGTATTTACGATTTAGAGAGCAAGGATTTAAATGTTAAAAATGGTTTTGAAGGATACATTTTGTCTAATATATACATAAAAAATAAAAAAATATTGTTGACTTATTTTTTCAATGATCAAAACATAACGTGTCAATGCAAAGCACAATATCTAGTGCAAAATCAATCATTTTTAAATTTACAATCTGATTTTACACTTCCTTTGTCAAGTAATAATTTATTATTCTACAAAAATAATAATAATTATGATAATAATAGTAAATAATGATTATAAAAATTATAATTAGTTGTGATAATAATGATGAGGATAATAATAATAATAATAATAATAATAATAATAATAATAATAATAATAATAATAATAATAATAATACTAATAATAATAATAATAATAATAATAATAATAATAATAATAATAATAATAATAATAATAATAATAATAATAATAATAATAATAATAATAATAATAATAATAATAATAATAATAATAATAATAATAATAATAATAATAAATTAGATTGTATTATATTTTAGCAATACCACTTTTATATCAGTGTGAAATGAATTTTAGTGGAAATGCAAATATTTACAATATGCTTACTAGATATTCTATGGCCATTATATGTCAATATAATTATTTAAACTGTGTAAAATTTACAACTGTACAATTATTTTCAAATAAACTTTCATTTTCAAATATTACAACAACCGATAATGAAATATATTTTTATCCATTTTCAACTGTCAATTCGGTGGTAAATGTCGGATGTTATCAGTTGAAATGGAACATTGTGTGGGATAAAACAGTTAAAGTAATTGCAAGCAAAAAGAATCATGTTTATTTTTTAAGTAATTTATTATTTTAATTTTTCTAAATAAACAAAATGCTACAACAATTTTCAATAATCATATGTTAATTAATTTAAAATGTAAATAAAATTAATAGCATTTTTTAGTCGTCTAAATCAGACAAAAAAAATCTCTCGGTGTCAACAAATTTATTTGTATTATGTCATATAGAAAAATATTATGTCATGTGTACTATACAATTTTCAAAAGAAATAAAATATTTTTCATTATCTAAAAGTATATTTTTCCATATGTTGTCCTTATATTTGTTTGAAATTTAAGATACATTTGATGTCCAAGTAGTCTCTATAACAAAAAACTCATTCAAATGTTCCCCAAAGGTTTTTCATGGGAATAAAATCAGTTATTTGTGGAAATGCAAATTTGGTAAAATTCTCACAGACCCGAAACTTTGATATTTAATAGTATTAATGTCGAATTTCAAGGTGTTTTATTTTAATGTTAATTTTATGTTTTAACTACCAGCTCACACCATTCAATTTGAGGCAAACCAATTTTTTCAATATTTATAAATTATATTTTGGTGGGTTACAGGTAATCCACATTTTATTTTTTGCAGCGTAACCCAGAATACAATAATGTTGCCCTACTCGACACCCTCGCTCGATGATGCCCTGCTTTTGTTACACATCGAGATCAGAAATTCTTTAACAGATATTCACCTTAATCATTGTTTAAGATTATTTATGTCGTCATATAAATCCGATTTTGACAAAATTGCTTAGTCAAACCAATGCCAAAGATCACATTATTATGTGCTTGTTTTCTTAATTTTTTTTTGAAATTAATAATTTTTTGTATTTATTTTTTTAATTTTAAAATGAAGTGAAATAAAAGAGGTTCTTTTTACATGGGTAGATCTAGAGATCGTTGGATTAAAAAAAGTCAATCTGTAGTATAAAAATGTTGGACAGGCCTGCTCTATAATGAGATGTAAGAGAATCTTACTATAGAGATCACAAAAATTTAAATTGAAAATTGGAAATATATATTAAAACTAAAGAAGAAAAAATGAAAAGATGTGATGCTGAAGTTTGACCTATGACATTAATGGAGACATTTAGTTTTTCTTAATAAAGTTTTGTTAAAGATTATTATTATTGTCATTTTAATATATTATATACACACGTAAGCATTCACACAAATATATACACAAGGACCCTAATTGTCTAGATACATTGACAGACCTCTTTACATACACATCACATACAAAATATTTGTAATTTAATCACAACAAACTTACCAAAACAGATTATTTACCAAATTATTTATATATAAAAGTGTATAAATATGAGCTGAATCTACATTAGCAGAATAAAATGATAAAAGAAATTTCTATCTCATGTTTCCATACTTTTTTTGCTCACTGTATGTCGAGGTTTACATTATTATGTGTACATTATCATTGGTTAAATAATTAAATAATTTTAATAAAAAAATTGAAAATTGTTTTAGTTCTTATTTTGATTAAACATATCCTTCCAAATAGTGAGTGTCATTTGAAATGTGAGTTATATATGTATTTAATTCATAAATTTAAAAAAATAATTCTATATACCCTGTACCCTCGTTTATAAATTGAGAAAACTTGTCCAAAACCTGGGCCTCTATAAACATATTTAACTTATATGCAAATATACATGGTAAGTTCATATGATTTTCATATAATTTCATATAATTTTTTAATTCTAAAATATTTTTAATATATTATTTATGTATATATAATGAAGATCAATCAAAGAAGACCTTGATCATGCCGATTGATGACTCTAAAACTCATGCTTTCATTTCAACGGTTGGATTTTTTTGTAGTTTATATGATACGCAAAATTACGCCACCCTCATTTGGGTTTACGAAGTTTACAGATCTGATCTCGTTGATTATGTATACGTTAAAAAAAATGTACTGTATAATTCATTAAATTTCAAAACAAAAATGGAAGTAGTGATAAAATGTGCAATCTATGGAATTGAATTGAAAACAAATTTAAGTTGTAGAATTTTCTCATATGGACAATTGTGGTTCACGGCTTCCATAAATTGTTAGTTTATTTTATTTAATTATTAAATTTATTCTCAAACTCATCAATGAACTCAACCAGGGGTGGAAATAATTCATTAACAAATTAATCAAATTTAAACAAATAAATATGATTATTTAAATCTTGATAATTCATTTCATAGAAAACAGGAAATTTAGAAAGACCATAATATGTTATAAAATAGTATATCAAAAAGGTTTTGTAATCTTTAAAAGAAATATTTGAGGTGTAATATTAGAAATTTTATATATTTAAATAAATGCAAATTTGTATAATAATCAAAAGTTTTTAAATATCTTATATAGGAAATATGAGTTAATTAAATTTGGCTTTTGTAAAAATAATTTTTGAATGTGGCCTTCGAACATAAAAGGTTCCCCACACCTTGTTATGATTTCTACCACATAAACACTTTTCTAAAAATTATTCAAAATAACACCAAAATATTTATTATTTAAAATTAAAAACATATTTTATAATTATAATTATTGAGCAAATATTTACTTTTCAATCTTTGATTAGATATAACCTTGCTTTTTGAATAATTTATTTACCAAACATTTAACAACATTCATGAAAATAACTCATTAAATGTCACAAAATAATATTGTTTATATTAAAAAGATAACTGTTTTTAAAAATGTAATATTAATTTTATACGCAAATTTTTTAGGATCGCATTTTATATCTTTTAACACTATTGTTAACCTCCGACACTTATAGGTACCCAATATGAGATAAATATCGGCCCACATAATGATGAAATAAAATAAATTTTACACACACAAGCAAATTTAATATTTTGATTTTATTGTATTTCAAGGACGCTATACCTTTTTTACTTAGTATATATTTAATTGAGGATAATTTTGTAAATGCCTTTTCAACTGGTTTATATGAGAAAGTGTCCTCCGTCGAGGTATAATAAACGGAGAACTCGAATGCAATACTTTTGATAATATAATATAACATTATAGCTTTATATATTAGTAAACTATATTGCGTTTTTAATTGTTAAAATAATTTAAACCTTAAATAAAAGATATTTTTAATCAATTTAAATTTTTCATTAAAAATTATTCATAAAAAAATTAAAATATTTTTAAAACAGTTTATGAAGAGAAAATAATTATTCCTCGAATTAATACTGTTCAATTTTCACCGAAACAAATATCAATTTATATAAAGATGTATTATCCAATTATTATTGAAGTAACGAATTTTCATATAGACCCATTTATGAAATTTGTTACAAGTAAAAAGACAGGACCTTTAGAACTATTTCTATATTACGATATTTCAACGAAAGACATTGAAGGGTTCTATCAAATGTTTGTTTCATATTATGCTGATATAATCAAGTTGAAAGAAATTGATACGATTTATTATGGTTTTTCTAGTAAGAATTTACATGTTATTTTTAAAGAAAAATATTTAACTAATAATTTTAGTTCGTATTAACATAATAATAATTATTATTATTATTATTATTATTATTATTATTATTATTATTATTATTATTATTATTATTATTATTATTGTTGTTATCATTATATAATGTATTGTTTTATTATACTTTTTTGTAGTAAATATAAAATTGTAATAGGAATAACAATGTAAANTAATAATAGCGTAATTATGAATAGATGGAGTCTTTAATTAATTAATTAAATTTTGTTGGCAACATTAATCATTTTAGTAAGAAAACAAAATATGTAAGATTCATTATACTTGTTTATATAAGACATTTAGAAAGTGATTATATGACTTACAGATTGAATGATTTGATGTCGGTTAAGTTCTACATAAGTAGAGACAGAGTTACATTGTGGTTAAGGCGAAATTTTACAGAAAGAATGTAAGCTAATATTAGCTATTGTATTCGAAAATTGCTTGAGGCAGTTTCATTTAAGGCAGTGCTTTCCAACCTTTTCATGCTTGTGACACACTTTTTAGACTTCCATCATTTCGCGACACAGCAAATCAGTTTTATCAGAAAACCAGACGTCATACAACTTACGCCACATGGTAAACCGTTATACAAGAGACAATGAAACATATTTAAATATAAATATTGAATTCCAACGATTAACTAATAAATAGCGTAAACAAGCGTTCTTGCAGCTAAAACACGACGGACTATATATGTGTATTGTATTTCAGTCTAACAATCGTTAAAAAGTTTATAAAATTAAGGGACTCTGTGGCTTTTCATTATGTTCACGCGACACAACTATGCGGCGCTGCCAACACACTAAAGTGTCGCGATACACCGGTTGGAAAGCTCTGATTTAAGGTAATATGTTTATTGACCAAATTATTGGTTATAAAGATTAGATTTGAGTTGAAAATTATATACAGAATTATATACTAATTGTGTGATCAGATATTTGTGTAAAATTATATTGTAAATAGAATTTCAATATTTTTGGGTCTTGCTTATCAAATATTTATCCATTTATTTTCCATAAAATATTTTGACTTTTATACACACAATTTAATTTAATTTTAATTAATTTACACATCTTAACACATATATCTTAATTTATTGTTTTTTCACAACATCCAATAAAACAATTCTCAGAAAAATAATTTTATTTTCATCATATATAAAATTCAATATAAACAAAATATATAACAAATTTTTGTTTAAACATCTATTTAACTTTAAAACAACACTGATAAATATTCATTTTTTCTTATAATAATTTTCTGTTTTAATCATAAAAAATTGCATAAAGTAAACAGATTAAAAATACTTTTGCTAATAAAATTCAAATATTAATTTCCGTGTATTATAACAAAATTTTATATAATAACATGAATTTGAATATTTAATAATATCGAATTAAATGTATTTAATTTGTAACATTTGTTTTATTTAATAATAATAGACCAATATTTGTTTCCATTCCTGTTTTTAGAAAGTAACTTTTTATTAACTCTGGTAAGCGTTGACAGAATTTTCTATATTCGATTCGAAAAGCTTTCGGTTGGAATAAGCACCCTCCATAATAAATCTAATTTTAAAATAGAAATGTTGATCAATTTAAATACTTTTAATTTTCTTACACTTTTGCAACAAGTCATAAACGCTACACGAAAGCTGAAAAAAGAAACACTCTCTATAATCATTGCAACTAAAGATTGAGAAATGTCTTCGAATTTGTACGGTAAGGTATAGTTTGATTCAATATCCATAGCTTTACCAAATGGAAATACAGTCAAGTTAGCCAAATACCTTCCACTCGAAGAATTTTCTAAATCTTTTGCGGGTTTTATATCTTTTCTTTGAGTATCAATATTTCCTTTGTCTCCATTTTCAGCTTTAGATATAATACTGTTGAAATTCTGGAATTTTGATAAATAAAAACAATTTAAAATATTTGTTCCATCATAATAATAATAATAATAATAATAATAATAATAATAATAATAATAATAATAATTATTATTATTATTATTATTATTATTATTATTATTATTATTATTATTATTATTATTATTATTATAATATTATTATTATTATTATTTTATCATTTTCTTTAATTTTTGAATTTGAAATAAGAAAAAAACAAACATTTTCATTCAGCAAGCTTTTTGCTAGTCCTAAAAATGTACCACCCCCAAGTGTATTCAATGAAATCTCCTTTCCTTCTCCAGTTTCATTGACTAATATAAACCTTGATACGGATCCTACACTAACATAGAGAATTGGAAAATTCTTATTCATTTTATTGATGCATTCTTTTTCGATTTTATCACTCCAACATCTACGAAACTAATTTTATTGTGAAATAGTTTTCATAAAAAGTAACTAACCATATCAATTGACTTACTGTGCATTGATAACATTGGAAATTCTACACTTTCTGGTTGGTAAAATAGTGAATTATTATTATTATTATTATTATTATTATTATTATTATTATTATTATTATTATTATTATTATTATTATTATTATTATTATTATTATTATTATTATTATTATTATTATTATTATTATTATTATTATTATTATTATTATTATTATTATTATTATTAATATTATTATTATTATTATGATAATTAATTATATATCGAAGCCCAATTGACATTGCCTGCATTTCAGATACAAGCTTTACTTCACAATCAAATATTTTAGAAATTTGTCCTCTGAATTATGTTAATTATTTATTATAATATTTTTATCCAACCGATAATGATTAGCCTTCATCCCACAGAGTAAGACGATTTTGGTTTGATAAAATTTCAAATTTGTTATTTTAGATTTAATTGTTTTAATTAATTCACAAAATTCATTTTTAGCCTCGATGATCTTGCATGTGAAAATAATATCATGGTTTTGTAAATCAGAATTGTATTCATCATCTTCATGGTTGATGTAAAGGCATTTCAGTAAATATATTCCAATGTCTATTGTTACGTAAGTAGAACTACTTGTCAAATTGGATTTTTCTATTTTCAGTTTCTCCATTGATAAATTGAATGATTAGAGTTGTAGAATTCATGATAATATTTGTAAATGGGTTATGATTAGACCTGGATCAAACATCAAACGTGTAACGAAATATTCATTAACAAAGTCTACTTAATATGATAACCAGCTTAAAATATTTCATTTATGGCTACGTCAGATTTTGAATTATGACAAAATATATTTAATCTATTCCATTATTTGGATACCGGACAAATAATTCTATAACCAATGTAAACTAACGTCCAGAGATGATATAACTGGTTGATTCATAAGTTCCGTCTGCCAATCACATTTTTTCTTTTAATGCATTTTTGCATATTGTTATTTGCATATTATTATTTGCATATTATTATTTGCATATTATTTGCATATTATTATTATTATTATTATTTGCATATTATTATTATTATTATTTGCATATTATTTGCATATTATTTTTCACTTTATATTATTAATTAATGAAAATTATTTCAAGCAATTATAATGGAATTTGTTTCTTTTATTAAGAATGGGATTTGGAGAAGGATTTGGAATAATTATAAATTCTGCGTCATTTATTTGCTATAGAATATATTCTTTCAAATCTAACTTCAAGAGCATTCTGGTGTTTTCAAGAACTCTTTGCTAACAAAAGTTACTAACGTTATGACTGGTTTTTAAATAGTTAGGTATTTTTAAGATTAAGACGCTGTTTGGTTGATGGAAATTTTATTGGTACCCTCTCATTTTTCATACAAATTTGATGGTCAAGTATAAATCCATTTAATTTGGTGACAAATTTGTTGTAATTTGAATAATATTAGTTGTTTCGTAAAATGTTCACCTTCACTTTAAACTCCCTTTATCTTCATTTAAGTTTCAACTATAGACAAATGTTTTCTGGTCAATAACATTTTTCGGCGCGTTTGGTTATTAGTTGTTACATAAATTAGTTAGATATTAAAAGATTTACAAAATAAAATGTAGTATTCGCAAGATTTGTGGAATTTTGAACCGATTTCATTTTGTGAACATCTATTGCTGATGAAAAAGTTATTAATATATTTAACAATTACCGTTTGAAGTCAATTCTTAATCGTAGCAACAGTATTTGATCTTATTGACAATTTATCTCGATGACAATATAATTTTGAGTATTAATGATCATAAACCGTTGATGATAATATTTCAATATTTATTATAATTTTTTATTGATTTTATTAATAGATTTATGTTATTTGTAGACACATGCATATTATATTTAAATAAACACGAAACAGTAATATATTGAATTCGGTTTATAAAAATAAATAAACTACTCTATATATGGTGGTATATCACATGTCTGTGTGTAATTTTATGAAATTAAAATAATTTATTTAAATTTCATTTTGTAAAATATTATATTAAAAATTATTTTTTATAAAAAAGTTATAATAACTATAATAAATTTTAAAAGATTTTATTGTAGGAATATAAGACAAATATTTAAAATATATTCATAAAATCGATTAAGTTTGAAGAATGTTGATGCTTCAATAAATTCATAAAATAATCCATTAGGTTTGTGAATTTTTATTTGATGATTGTATTCAGAATTTCTTCTAGCAATGCATTTATACAATCCAGGATGCGACGAGTTTAATTAATCGTAAACAATGGATTTGTCATTGAAGATTAATGAGTGATTATTGATCCAATTATATTTGGTATAGCTCCAATCAAGGGTGATTTGATGTTCATTTGAGGATTTGTAATGCGATTTGATATTTTTGTTAGTAGAACATCGAATATTGATGCGCATGAGTATTTCAATAATAGGATAATTGGTGTTGATAACATAATTAATTTAATATAGAAGCGAGATAGTGGCATGTGTGATGAGCTGACGTTTCGAATATTGTAATATTGGATTCAGAAAAAGTAGACTTTCATCAAAATTGATAAAATTCTATGGTTTTATATATATTTTGAAATAAAAGGTGGTGATGTTTGAAAGGAAAAATGAATATTTAAACAACGTAATTTAATTCACTTAATTTAATAATATATTTGTAATTTGATTATTAAATTAATATATTTATTGAAAAGTCGAATGCACTATAATAGTCTCCGCCGAAGTATGCCGTAGTATGCCGTAGTATGCCTACTAGGTCTATGTGGAGTGTGTCGAATCTCAAAACCGTTGTGAAAGGGATGATTGGTGGTTTAGTGTGTCTGTTTATTTTGTGTTGTTGGCAGCCTTCACATTAGGGCGCCTACTGTTTTACGTCTTTGAATAATGAGAACCATATGACTTTTTGGAGTTGGATGTGGTGTGTGGACTTAATTCTTGGGTGGTGCAAGGCTTGCACTGCAAGCTATGGATGGCGAGAAATGCTTGTTTCCGGAGCGGATAGTGTTGGATTGGTCTGAGAGTGTTTTATACATTGTGTCGTAATGTATACCATCTATTGTCTGTAGCGAGTCTTTGAAGTGGACTGGATCTTCTGAGGTTGGTGGTGTCGAACGGTGAATATCTTGAGTAAGGACCGGGGTTGATGAGATAGATGCTGAAATGTTACTAGAAAGATAGTTAGAGATCACTTTATCTTTACCGGAGACTTGGACAAACTTAATGTCGAAAGATTATAGGTATGTTATTTGAAGGTGTACCCTGTTTGATGGGTCTTTCATGGTGAGACAATGGATAAGAGGTTTTTGATCAGTGAAGATTGTGAATTCTTTACTTTCTAAAATGTGACCGCCGTGATTTACAGCTAGAAAAATAGCGAGTAATTCTCTGTTGAATGCGCTGTACTTTGACTCGGGCAAATAAAATTTCTAGAGAAAAATTTAGTTGGAATTGAAATACTAAATTTGACGAAAGAATATATTTAATGTGTCTGTTGTGAGGGTGAATGGGAGGACATGACACGGGTTGTAAAGAGTTGTGAAGAGTTGTAATCTTGTCTAGAGCGTTTTTGACTATGTTGAATGTGTCACGTGTTTTGCTGGACCAGTTAATGGTGGAATGTTTTTCCTGTATTCAGTGCTGAAAAAGGTGCCGTTATGTGTGATGTGTTTTTTATGAATCTGTGATAGAAATTGACCATCCCCAAAACGTTATGTAGTTGTGTGACGGTGGTTGGTAGTGAAAAGCTGCGGATTAGATCAAGTCGTTTGGGAAAAGGCTTGAAATCGGTGGATGAGAGTATGTTGGCAAGGAATCTGATGCATTGATCTGTATATTACGTAAAAGTGTGTCCATGAAGCGTTGTAAGAACATTTTCAAATAAAAAGTAGCGATGTTCGTAAAAAATGAATATTGTTGGTTTATTGAGTTGGCGATAACTTTAAATGTTACTCTGACTCCAAACGTGTCTTTATACGATCCACAAATAACATTTGACAACAGAAATCTTTATTGATAATCACAAATAAACTTTCACTTTACACTGACAATCAATTCAACACTCTACTTGGTGACTATACAATGCTTATTACAACACTCAGTGAGGAATAGCACTTGCGAATAACACCGGATTAAAAGATCACAAATTACTGATTGGTTTATCAACTGGGACTTTGAGCTGGTTGTTTTCTTTGACCTTCTTCACAAATATATTCAAATACTCAAGTAACTTTTTTTCGTTTTTATTTTTCAACTAATTCTTTTTCTTCAACTCTTCTCCAATAATTATTCTCCACACTCGTTTTCTTTACAATTATTTTTCACAAATCGTTTCTCCAATAACGCTTCGCCCAACGTTGTCTAATTTTTCTCCGCTAATTTTATCTCCCAAATTGTCTCTCAAATTGTCTTCCAAATTTTCTCCAAAATTGTCTTCTAAATTTGTTTCTATACTTGTCTCTCAAATTGTCTCTCAAATCGTCTCTCAAATTTGAGTCACTTTTTGTCCCGCTTTTGTCTAATTTCGTCTCTCCCTGTCTTCGATAGTTTGGCACTTGGCACTCAAGATAATCAAGTGTTTTCTACTTTCTTTCTCCTGCTTTCCCCGACTGTTCCATTTTTATTTCTGACGGCTGTCAAGATAGTTTCCCTTTTGCTTTTTTATTCAACCGCCATCTCCCGGCAATTACGTTATCACTGGCAAGCTGTCGAGATAAGAATATTGTTGTTTTCCTTTTTTCACGATTTCAAAATTCCTTTTCATTTTTGTATTAATTAATTAGTACTGACCTTGGTTTTAATTTCTTGTTTAATTTCTTTTGTTTACTTCCTCTTTCTCATTTCTCATTTCTTTTTGCTTCCGTTTTCTTTTCTGAGTTCCTCTAGATCGTCCCGTTTATCATGATGATCTTCCCCCAAATAATTTTATTTATTTATTTATAATTTGTCATTTAGGTATCCTCAACAATATTTAAACAACGTGATTTAATTTACTTAATTTGATAATGCATTTGTAATTTAATTATTAAATTAATATATTTATTAATTAGAATTTTGGAGGCACCACATTTATTTTATTAATAAAAAATTAATATTTATATTTTTAATTTTGTTGACCCACAATTTTGTTGATCAGTTTAAAATAAAAGCATATAACTGCTCAAGTTTTGGCGCAAAATCTTTTTGATGCATTTTATTGTCCATAAAAACGTTTTTTATGACCATGAGGCGCCAATTTAAAAAAAATAATAATTGAGATAATAATAAAAATAAATAACAAGCATATAGGTACCTAAAATGTAACGGACATATAATTTAGGTATAAATACTGATTGATGTTTTAGTCAGACCAGATCCAAAAATCTCTTGTATTATAGACGAATTTTATATTTAGTTATCAACTTTTGAAATTTAAACTAGAATGTGCAAGACAATGAGCAATTCTGTGAACAATTCTGTGAACCTCAACATGTTTAATAATTATATGCCATAAAGTTTTATTGTACATTCATTAAAAAGGGAGATTTAAAAGAGATTTCCTAAAATCCAGAGGTGGAAATAAGGAAGTATTCATTGCAAAGCTGAAAATACAGGAAACTTTTGTTTTTTATGAATTTTATTTCTAGTCTTACTAATTTTTCGGTTAATTATGAAAAGTATACTCCTCAACTATTATGAAGCTAAAATCAGTTCCATCAGGCCCAAGAGTTAATATTCAGCATGTACCTCTTAGAGTCCTATAAACAATAAGTTCATGTACATTAAGGTATGTTATGATGGATGATTTGAATCGATAAATTTTACTAACTCTCTCACAAAATTCTTCAATACGTCAATGACTGCTGGAAAATTCTTATTTTTCTCGGGAAAATAAAGAAAATTCTGCCCAGTCTACTAAAAATGTCAAATACGTGAGCCAATTTTCATCATCAAGTTCTGGCACACATTTTGTTTTTTGATACCATAAACGAATTGATATCATTTCGCAAATCATAAAATCTTTTTAACATTTTACCTCGCCTTAACTATCTTACGTCCAAAAAATAAATAATGTCCTCATAATCAACATGACTAAGTTTAAAATTTGCTATAAAGTCAGTGGCGGCTCGTCCATATAAGCAGTGCAAGCATTGCTTGCACTTCAATTTTGAGAAATTCTATATTTTTAATTTTTAATATCTTTTAAAAAGAACTTTTGGCTACTAAAGACAATTTTTTTGTGATTTAGTAATTAAAGAATTTTGTAGAAAAACAAGAAGGATTGAGTTTTTATATAAATAAAAAAATTTTTTAATTTTTTTTAATTTTTTTTTTATTGCTTTCACAAAGTTTTTGAGTACGAGCCGCCACTGTATAAAGTTTAATAAATACAGTCTGTAAATTATTGTAATTATTTAATATTTTGTAATATTTTGTATTATTTATACATGTTTATGTTCATTAAGTGAATGTGGAAAAAATATATATATAAAAAAACGTCACTAATATTATTATATATGATTCCGTTATGTTTATTCTGTTTGATTATGGTTAACCAACAAACCAAGATTTGCCTCGAATCCACACTTCAAAAAGTGTATTTTTATTATTCCTGGTAGCCTCACGCAGAATTTAGAGTATTCCACCAAGAAGGATTTGTGCTGAAACAAATACCCTCCAATATAAATCTAAGTTTAGAAAAGAGTAAAAATATATCTTCAGAACTTTTGTTACAAACCTTTTTACACAATGTCGTAAATGCTATTCTATTAGCAGACAATATTGAATTCTGGATTACCATTGATACCAGAGATTGGGAAATGTCTTCATCTTTAAATGGGATCTGATCAACTGACGTATAATCCGTTGCTTTTCCGTATGCAAATAAGGGCATATTTGGTGAAAATTTTCCGTATGGGTTGTTTTTGAAATCGTCAAATATGTCTTTGATTTGAGTGTCAGTGTTTTCTTTGAATCCAACTTCAGCCATTTCAAGCAGTTTTGAAGTGTTCTTTAATTAAAGAAAATAAATTTCAAAGGACGTGTTACTTCGTTTTTACTAATATATAAAAATGCTGTATGTTTATATG
The DNA here is from genome assembly GCA_959609185.1 of Schmidtea polychroa. Taxonomy (NCBI): domain Eukaryota; kingdom Metazoa; phylum Platyhelminthes; order Tricladida; family Dugesiidae; genus Schmidtea; species Schmidtea polychroa. The sequence continues at coordinate 2,690 of CAUHTR010000533.1, read as the reverse complement.
CATAAGTTTATTTTTACCGTGATGTTTGTCATGGAACTTTTATCCGTTTCTAAATATGTTTTTGTTGATATATGTATATTATTTTTTCATTCTGACAAAATATCAAAAATCTAATTCTAACCAACACAAATTTTTGGCTTTGCCTTTACCAAGTGTTAAATAACAAGTGAAAAGGCATTGCAAAAGGTTTCNGGCCCAAGAGTTAATATTCAGCATGTACCTCTTAGAGTCCTATAAACAATAAGTTCATGTACATTAAGGTATGTTATGATGGATGATTTGAATCGATAAATTTTACTAACTCTCTCACAAAATTCTTCAATACGTCAATGACTGCTGGAAAATTCTTATTTTTCTCGGGAAAATAAAGAAAATTCTGCCCAGTCTACTAAAAATGTCAAATACGTGAGCCAATTTTCATCATCAAGTTCTGGCACACATTTTGTTTTTTGATACCATAAACGAATTGATATCATTTCGCAAATCATAAAATCTTTTTAACATTTTACCTCGCCTTAACTATCTTACGTCCAAAAAATAAATAATGTCCTCATAATCAACATGACTAAGTTTAAAATTTGCTATAAAGTCAGTGGCGGCTCGTCCATATAAGCAGTGCAAGCATTGCTTGCACTTCAATTTTGAGAAATTCTATATTTTTAATTTTTAATATCTTTTAAAAAGAACTTTTGGCTACTAAAGACAATTTTTTTGTGATTTAGTAATTAAAGAATTTTGTAGAAAAACAAGAAGGATTGAGTTTTTATATAAATAAAAAAATTTTTTAATTTTTTTTAATTTTTTTTTATTGCTTTCACAAAGTTTTTTGAGTACGAGCCGCCACTGTATAAAGTTTAATAAATACAGTCTGTAAATTATTGTAATTATTTAATATTTTGTAATATTTTGTATTATTTATACATGTTTATGTTCATTAAGTGAATGTGGAAAAAATATATATATAAAAAAACGTCACTAATATTATTATATATGATTCCGTTATGTTTATTCTGTTTGATTATGGTTAACCAACAAACCAAGATTTGCCTCGAATCCACACTTCAAAAAGTGTATTTTTATTATTCCTGGTAGCCTCACGCAGAATTTAGAGTATTCCACCAAGAAGGATTTGTGCTGAAACAAATACCCTCCAATATAAATCTAAGTTTAGAAAAGAGTAAAAATATATCTTCAGAACTTTTGTTACAAACCTTTTTACACAATGTCGTAAATGCTATTCTATTAGCAGACAATATTGAATTCTGGATTACCATTGATACCAGAGATTGGGAAATGTCTTCATCTTTAAATGGGATCTGATCAACTGACGTATAATCCGTTGCTTTTCCGTATGCAAATAAGGGCATATTTGGTGAAAATTTTCCGTATGGGTTGTTTTTGAAATCGTCAAATATGTCTTTGATTTGAGTGTCAGTGTTTTCTTTGAATCCAACTTCAGCCATTTCAAGCAGTTTTGAAGTGTTCTTTAATTAAAGAAAATAAATTTCAAAGGACGTGTTACTTCGTTTTTACTAATATATAAAAATGCTGTATGTTTATATGCATAAGTTTATTTTTACCGTGATGTTTGTCATGGAACTTTTATCCGTTTCTAAATATGTTTTTGTTGATATATGTATATTATTTTTTCATTCTGACAAAATATCAAAAATCTAATTCTAACCAACACAAATTTTTGGCTTTGCCTTTACCAAGTGTTAAATAACAAGTGAAAAGGCATTGCAAAAGGTTTCAAAATTAATATAAGTGAAATGCCTTCAAAAACGTTAACAGATCAAAGTGACCAAAAAATAAAACATTTTATCAATAAATGTTGCACTCAAGCGGTAAACGATAAGGAAGCGTTGAATGGTAAAGATTGACAAATTAAGAACCAAAGACTAGTAAGTACCCAACTGTCTAAGAGGGCCGTGGCCATAAAGGTGTTTAAAATAGCTTAAATTAAAAAGCTATATTTGGTCATATGAATATAGAAGGTGAGGAGAAATGAAATGCATCACATCCTCTTTTTGCATTTCGAAAAGATGAATTAGTAGGTTGCCATAAAAGCGGCTTTTGCACATATATTATGAGCTTAATTCAAGAGCAACAGGTTTTTGTGTGTCATCATCCCCACTGGCTACATAATCTAAGGTAAACATATAAATTCTTCGACGAAATCCGATTGTATTAGTCTTTTGTGGAAATTGAAATAGCTTCTTTTTTCTCTTGATTTCCTTCCACTCCCAACCGTCTTCTTTGAAGCATTGTGAATAATTAACGGCTCACTATGACTACCCTGGGTGGAATTTTTTATTATTTTAAACTGCTCAGTGCTTAACATCCGTTCGCATGCTTGAGATATCTTGGTTCTACTGTAGAATTTGCCCTTTTTAGTAACTGGTAATCGTATCAAGATTTCTGTTGTAAATGAATGTTTATATTTTGCTACTTATTTTAGACTTTCCTTTTTTATTGTATTTAGATGGCATAACATGGTCAATTAATATTTAAAAAATAAAAACAAAATTCGATTTATTATTTTTCGTATACAAAACAAACATGTTTGTTACCTTTTCGTTTGTTATCAATTTTAAATTTCTTTGAAAGGAAACTGGAGAAAAATTAAAAGATAAGAGGAAATAAACGTGAAATGATAACAAAAAAAGAATATGAAAAACATAGGGAAA